>JAEIIU010047774.1:0-10259 GCA_018874675.1 Drosophila baimaii
AAAAAAAAAAATTTCGATTTTTTCGGAATTCTACAGTAGAATACCCCCTTATGTTTATTCATGTTTTGAAACGGCCACATACTCCCGTAGGCAAGGTACCTCACCTGGAGTTTTCTTGCATGGTAATTTATTAAACCTGACTGAATCCCACAAATATCTTGGTGTCATCCTGGACAAGCGGCTTACGTTCCAACGTCACATTACCGATGTAGTCAGCCGTCTCAAGGCCAGGGCCAGGAGTATGGCTTAGCTCCTTAATCCTTGTAACAAGTTATCACTTACCAATAAGGTGAATATTTACAAGATGATCCTGGTCTCCATCTGGAGATATGGCATTTAAGTTAACGGGATAGCACCAAGGACGAACATTAAGGGCGGTGTCTCAAATACTGGGCAGGATTTGTGGTGCGGCTTGGTACAACCGTAACTTTGACATTGTGAAGGAGCTACGGATCCAGAGGATCGGCGATGTTACCAATACTCAGACCTCTGCTTATATGAATAAACTCGGAAATCTCCCAAACCGGCTTGCGAGAAGGCTTCTCAGAGTTAGGCGAAGAAATGGACTTAAAGACTTGGACTTAGCATGGAGACTGAAAAGAATACACCCGACAGGCCTAGTTTCAAGAGCATTCTAAATGCTACACAATTGAATTCATTTAGACACTATAGAACAGGTTGCTACCAACAGTAACAGAACACTATATAAAAAACACTTCTTCACAATAAAAAATTATTTCTTTAAAACAAAAAAATAATAATAAGATGTCATATTTTTGGCAAGTAAAAAAAGTACAAAAAAAAAAATACTACATAACGGACCGGACTGCCAATAGTCAAGGTTGGGGTTGTCTACAGAATGGTATAGCCGATAATGAGAGACTGGGTGGTGGTTAGGTAGTGAAGAGATATTTTAATCTCATAAGTGACTCATTAATTCTTGTTTGTTTTTTTATTGACACAAGATGGGTTCTTCAGAAAAAAAAAATAATTGTATACCATGTTTTTAGGATTTGATGGTGGCGTAACCTTTTAGGTACTTGTGGTTTGTCTCTGCAAGAGGATATGGATTATTTTTCAGAAATTAGATCACCCCCCTAACATCGAATTCGATATGCTGGTTCCCGTGATAGGTATAGAAAGACTCTTTTGTATTGTACAATCTTTATTTACCATTTTGCTTGACATTTTTTCTGTTTATTTCTAATTCACAATTCTTTGCTTGAAATACATAATTTTATTAATATATTATATTTTGCATGTACGCACATACAAACATACTTACGTACGTAAGTTAATGAATTGTGTGTGGTTTTCCATTTGTTGATAATATAATAGTTTAGCCGTTGCTATGCTTTCATTAAAATGCATGACATCCACTAGTGTTTACACTTGATGAGTTTTCTAAACAATTGTTATCTTGCGTTCTCTGTTTATACGGTTGTAAGAATGCTTTCTGCTCATTAAAATCTTACTTTGGGTTCGTTTGTTTGTTTTTTTCGTTTTGTTTAATTGCTTAGCACAACTTCGGTTCATAAGTTGAAATTATGAAGCATTGTTTTTATCGATTTTGCTTAAATGCGCAGAAATACTTTTGAAGTAAACAATTGGCTTGTTCTTGTTAATTATTCAAATTTCACAACATTGAAATTTTATTTCTTCATCAACACATGCAGTTACGTTTTATTCTTGGAGTGCTTTCGTTAAATAACATTTTGATTTCTTAGTTTCTTTTGTATACTCGCCTCGCCCCAAATCCTTGCCACTTGCTAATACTGAATTCTGTTGAGCATTTCTTGGGATCTACGACCTGTGGAGCCAACGCCTTCCTGTGAACTCTTCTGCTGAGCAATTTAAGTTAATGCAACTTTTATGTCGGTGTATAAAAGTGTCATCCAATCGTTTTTTGGTTTCTTAAAGCTTTTCCATTTCCTCGTTTGTTCAATCAACAATATCAACTCTAATTCTCAACTGGGGTACAGGGAGCTGAGCTACATATGTATAGGTATGGGGATGTATGTATATAGTTGGGGTACATATTTTGCCGATATATGCATGTCTGTATGTATGTTGACATTGGGTTTCTGTAATCGCGTTCACTTCTAATTTACTAAAAATCTACAAAATATAATATTCGAATTTCTGACTCTCTCTGCTAAATATATTCTGCATTTACATACATAGTTTATAATGATTGTTTTAAATTTATACATATTTCTTTATGCAAGTACATGTTTATTTATTTGTTCGATTTTTCTTTGTTTTATATTATATTTGTTTTTTTTTTCTTGGTGTGGTTCTTGATGAGGTCAACTTGTTTAATTTGAAACATTTTCTTTTCGTCTATTTGAATGGCAACACTTATAAAGGACCACGAATAGTTTTTACTAACTGCATAATTTGTAGAGCTCTCTGTCGACGGAAAAATAAATAATATTATTTAATATAATTTTTATTTATATGGTTTAAAAGATAGTACAAATAATTTAGTAAATTTAATGTATAAAATTCAAAGCAGTTTACGATGTTGTAAGGAAAGACAGAAATATATTGTAAAAGAGCCTGTGATTTATGGAACAACAATTTGTAATGGAACTTAGTTTTCGGAGAGCCCACATATTATGAAAACTACCCGTGGATTTGAACAAAACTTTGAACTTGTAGCTTAGTGTTGTTGATATGTGTTTACTGTTTGTTGAATGTTATGAATTCTAGCATTTTATTGCTTTGCTTATATCTTTACAGTTCCAAAAAGGTTTAATCGTTTCCCTTCATGTGTTAGATTTTTCTTTAGATTTTTTTCTTCTCTTTTGTTAATAATATTCAGTCTATATAAATATTCATTTATACATTTAAGCTAAATTTTTGGAAAACAAATTCGGAAACAACGTGCAAAACTGAAGAGTACCTTCAGTTCTTCAACAGAACCGGGAAAGAGAGTGGGTTAAATAATCGAATATTACTTGAAGATCTGAGGATGATCTGGTTAATATATAGTACTCGTATGTCTGTATGTAAATCTATCCAAAATTAATGGTTGTTTACTTTACCTGGCTACGCATTGCCATTGCCATATATAGTCAATAATATATATATGTGGGAATAGAGAGTAGTGAGGGGCTGCTATTTGGTTTGTGATTGTTTTTTGTATATTTAGTAAAATATTTTTTGTTGTATTTTGTTTAGCTTTTGCTTGTTAACACATTCCTCTTGACGAGTTTTATTCCATGCATTTGATTTTTAGTTTTTATGAATTCCTTTTGAATTTCTGTATTCAAGTTGCGGGCTATACCTTTTACGCGATCCGATAGTTTCCTTTAACAGTTTCCTAATTGGTTGTTTGCTAATGCATTTGAATATAGAATTCGGTGAACATATTCAAAATGAGCTATTTACATACACATAAATATGCATAATACATATAAGGAATTCCGATTCGTTACAGCTCCGAGGCCAACAAGGGGAATTCGTGTGAAGTTTCGTGTAGAGTACAGGAATTTCGATACCTATGTATATTTTCTGAGCAAAAAGGAAAACGTTAGGTAATACACTTTTCAACATCATACGCTAAAATATTTATTTCCGGTAGTGTGTGTGTGTGTTATTGGTAACTTCCTTCGGGAGTGGTGCCCTGTAGAATAATGTTTATTAGAGTGTTGTCTTTCAGCGCTCGAGCGTGCTGAGAAATAATTTATGCAAAGAAACGTACTATATATATGTTATTAATTCACTAATTACTAAGCAAATCAATGCCAAGCATGTCCTAAAATTAATGTTTGCTCTATTCTGGTTTTAGTTCCATTAAAAAACTGCCAATTTGATTAGCCATGTCCGTGTGCTCAGTACTCGTTGCACCCCAAGGAGAGCCACCCAACGCCAGTGGTTCTGTCGCGGGTGCCTGAGCTGGCCCTACACCTGCACCGATATATAAAATTTCTCTGGGTTAAATGGGGGAAAATATATAATAAATATGCTCAAAAATATATAATTTAAATTATCGTAGGCAGTATTAAATGTGTTTTTCTCTGAAAGTAACTGGCAATACTCGCAGTATAATCATATTTCGCTGAACACAATTGCTTTACATATAGTGAATCTGAATGGGAGCATAAAATCAATACACATGCGGGGGTTTAACACATAAATTGCCTGTTCAACTTAGTCCATTAAAACGTTTTAAATTCGCTGGAACGACTCGTGGAAGGGATTACCCTGGACTGTCCCCTCAACGGTAATCCTCGTCTCAAAGGAACATCTCTAGTATCCTAAACTTAGTTCGTGCTACATGGGCGGGCCCTGGCCTGCCCGCCGAAAAGCGTCTCTACACACTTAAAAAAATTGGCAAAGCTTTTACAAAATTACGAAACTACGGTTACAAACTACTTTGCCAAACAACAATACCAAGTGCAATACTGATTAGCGGCTGAGGGCGATCAATCAATCGATTCGGCCTGGCAGGTAGGTATTCGAAATCCAGACAGACGCCTCCAAAGCAACTCTAAGAACTAACCACTGTGCTCGTGCGCGTCCAAGTGGCGCTGCTCCTCGCAGACGGCGCTGCGCGTCGCCTCGCACTGGGCACAGTGCTTCTCCAGAAACTTCATGGACAAGTGGAACGTATACCGGTGCCGGGTGCAACGCCTTTACATCTTGTACTCGACGATCTTGTTGGGGTTGAGGAACTGCTCCCGCTGCGACGCCTCCAGGTGGGCCACGGTGCGCGTCAAGGCCGAGCCCGATCCCGAACCCTGCCCCTGACCCTGACCTTGTCCAGTTCCCGATCCAGAGCCCGAGGTGGACTTGTGCTTGCCATCAGCGCCAGCGCCTCCTCCGCTGGTGCGTCCGGCATCGGTCCCAATGGGCTGGTACACGCCCTCGGCACTGATCACGCCCACATTGACGCCGGCGACCACCGGCTGCTGCAGATAGCCGGAGTACTGCGGCGGCAGCTGGTAGCTGCCCGGCGGCTGCTGCTGCTGCTGTTGGTTGCTGCCCGCCCGCGGCTGCTCCGTGTGGGCAATGGGGTATTGCTGCTGATGGGCATACTCCTGGCTGCTGCCCCCAGCGCCAGCGACACCCGCCGAGCCACCAGCTGCTCCGCCGCCGCCGCCCATGCCACCACCTCCTGCTGCGCCGCCGCCACCGCCTCCGCCCATGCGGGACCCGGAGTCGTCGTTGAGGCCCTCGCCCATTTCGCCGTCGCGGTTGTGCCGCCCGCGGATGCAGAGCTTGGTGAAGAGCCACACCCGGCCGCGGTAGAGGAGGTAGCAGCAGAAGTGCACGAAGAACGTGAAGATGATGGCGCAGGCCGTCACAATGATGGCCTTGCCCGGCTTGGTCCAGTCCATCATCGGGTAGATGGCAGTTTGGTTCTTCCTGCAATGAGATACAGATACATCCTTTAGCTAACACGCTTCTCCTGGGCTGGGAGGGACTCACCTGTCTGTGCCGCCGGCCAAGAAGTAAATGCCCGTGAATATGGCATAGGCCAGGCCGATTCCAGTGGTGAAGTAGGCGTGGCTCATCTTAATGGGATGTCCCACCACGGCCAGGTCGATGAGCATTATAATCGAGTTCAGGACATGCACCATGATGTTCAGCGTGTCGATCTTGTGGATATCTGAAAGGGGATTCAGGGTGTCAGCTTGGGAATGTGTATAGTGATTCATAAAGATATCAATATATAGAGGTAATGCCACAACCATGAGCAGACCTGGGTCATAAAAGGTTTAATATTATTATTATTATTATTCTAACTTTAACGAAGAAACGTATTCTGCGAGGAAAATGGAAATTCCATTGTATCTGATATCTAATAGTACGAATTATTTATTTAGCTAAAACACATTTCCCCACATTTCCCAACTGTCAGCCCATCATATCGCTCTCCATGACACGCTCCAAGAATTTCTGTGACGATGGGGTGAGGACGTAGTCAAACATCAATCCAATTTCCTCCACAGAGTCCAGGAAGATGTAACTGGCCAGGAAGTCGAACAGCAGCATGGTCGAGCAGAGCGGCTTGTCGAGGAGCGTCGGCACGTTGCCCCAGTAGCCGGCTATTACCTGCGCCTGGAACACGATCAAGGGAAACGCCAGTTCCCAGAATATAAAGTGCGTCACCATCTCGACGGCCACCAAAGTGTTATAGTGCAGGTGGTGGTAGGTCACCACCATGAGGGTGCTGGCCGTCACTGCGAAGACGTACCAGCCGAGATAGAGCTGGACCACTGTGGGACAGTTGGGCAGCTGCCAGGAGCCGAACAGCAGCAGCAGCGCCATCATTATAAGGATCTCCACGCTCAGCAGCAGCACGTGAGCGGCCGCCTGCTCGGACAGCAGCGAGACCGTTCCCAGGATGAGGAGGGCGGCAATGGTGCCGCAGATGATCCAGTCGAAGGGAAACTGGCGGCGCAGCCACGTTACACACACGTACAGACACAAGAATCCCAGGCCCAGGCCGTAGAAGCAGTAGGTGGCCACGACGCTCGGCACCAGGGGATACCGGGTCAGCTGGCGCGGCAGGATGAGCACCAGCATGGCCACCAGTATGAGCACCAAAGCCCCTCCGTAGGTCCACAGCCAGACCTTGCGGCGGAGGCGTCCGACGCCATTGGGCGGCTGATCACTCATCGATGTGGCTCTTTCTGTCTCCCCCTTTTTGTCCGTGTCCGGGTCGTGTCAGTGTTGTGTCACTGGACAGAGATTCCGGCCTGACAGCTAGTATGCTAGGCATAAGCAAATCGGTGTCAGCCCCGAATTTCAGGGAGCCAAATGACTCGCAGCGATCCGAGGAGACCCTTCCGGTCCATCGATACGACGTGGACTCCAGCTCGGGGACTGGACTCGTGCAGTTTGTGGATGCCGCCACCTCTTGCACGAAGATATTCCCGCGCCGAGAGACCTCGTCCTTCGCCTTCCGCTGCTATGTGCTCCTGCTGCTGGGCATCCAGGTGACCCTCGCCTCGCTCCAGTGGATGGGCGCCACCTACCGCTGGCGGCCGCACCTCACCTCGGCGGAGCGCAGCCTCTACTTCCTGATGCTGCTGCTCTCGTGGGTTAACATGACCCTGGCCTTCATCGGCTTCCGGCGCCTGCAGTTCACCTTCCCGCTCAACTGGATCATCTTCGGCTGCATCTTCGAGAGCCTCACGCTGCTGGTGATGTGCCTGCGGCTCATCGAGCAGGACATCGGCTGGCCCTTCATACTGATCGGCCTGGGGGTGCTGGTCGTGTACTCGCTCCTGGGGCTCTGGGTGCCCGTCTTCCTCACCGCCAACCTCTGGATCCTCATCCTCGCCAGCATGGTAGTGCTCGTGGTCTCCGGCGTGTCCCTGGGTTGCGGCCTGCAGATGCGCTACTATGTGCCGCTCAGCGTCTGCGTGATGTTCTTCGGTCCCTGGGCCATGTACAACGCGCAGCGTCTCTTCCTTCCCAAAAAGCGAACCGCCTACTTGGTTCACCAGTACCTGGAGGCCGCCTCCAAGATGTTCATTAACTATGCCTTCACCGTGGCGGCCATCGTCCTTACGCACCGTTTGTCGGCCGACAACTTCGACGTCAATTGATGTTCGCTGATATTTCAGCCAGAACCCTTTGAGTAAGTATTTATTTCCTGCATTTGTCTGGTCTAAATCCTAGGCGCTAGCAAGTATATCCCAGGCAGTCGTCGCGGGTCGCCTATTGAGGTTGCAAAAACAAATCGACGCACACTCTCCTTGGCAGTCGCTCTTTTTATTATCAATCGTGACCGGTCTAAATTCATGTAAGCTTCTAGTCTAGATTTGTATGCCATACCTTAGGCGGGTGTAAATAAATCCGGTCCAAAAATACACTCGGCAGACCTTAGCCGCCTTTATTCTGACCCTCCTGAGCCTTAGCTAGAATTACTAAGATGAGTAACGACCACATATTTGACTTGCCATAAGCAAGCAATTTGTCTGTTCCTGACGATATTTGCGTTCTCTCTGCTCTTATAAAGTTGAGAGCTTAGAAATAGCGTTGACTGCCGCTGTATACCTATAAGAGAGAGACCGGTAATAGAGCGTGCTCTCTCTGGCTCTCTGGCAAGAAAGCGTGGACCCAGCGCTTGCGACATCTTAGTAAATAAAGCGTCTTTGGCCTCAGTAAGATATTTTCTTGAGAGGAATATTCGTAGGCAAGCCAACAATTAAATTAGTAGCTAAACTAAGCTATTAAAATATCTATAAAATTCATACATGCATACCTTTAGAATCTTAAAGGTGGCAAAAGTTAGAATGCTTATTTGTATTCACAAAATATAATATAATAATATAAAAAGTATTCAAAATCCATGTTTAGTGACTAGTGCATTAATTTAAGCAAATAACTTGTAGCACTAGGATGACATTATAATAAACTCTAAAATATAACAATTCTTAGAAGCAGATAGTAAGAAGTTCAACTTCATTTAAGTACATTTTCTCTGTCGTCACAACGCACTAAAAATCATTTATTTTACGTAGGTTCTTTTGTCATTTGACCTTTTTTTATAAAGCCCCCAGAAAAATGATTTAAGTGAACCCTTGAACTCCATTATTTTGGGTCGTAAGGGGCAATAGTGCAGATCAGTAAATGCGTTAAAAGTCGTTTTATGTCATGTGTTAAGTGTTTTAAGTAAAGATACCAACACGTCAGTCATTTATTAGGGTCTATTAAATCTGTGTTCCTCTTTTATTTTACAGATGCTCGTGCTCTTAACTGGAAGATGATAATAGGGGATCCAAGCTATATATCCATCAATTTAATTCAAATAAAAATAAAGAATCTACGAATTTTTAATAAATAGCTGAAAGTCTGCAAATTTGTTCAAACCAAGCTAACAGAAACCTGAGTCACTCACCTGGATTGTGTACCAGAAGCCAATAGCACATGGTGACAATGAACGCATAGACAGTGGCACAGGTGTAGAGCACCCAGTACAGGTGGTGTAGGCGGCTCTTCTTCGCCTGCCGCACTATCTCAAAGTCCTCCCGCTCCACCATCATGCCCTGGGTGACGATCCAGGCGGCCAGCCAGGCCTGCACAGTGCAGAAGAGCAGGCCCCAGTGGGTCAGGTAGATCCACCACTTGGCATAGTGGTGCTCGAAGTGCTCCTCGGTGCGGCCGATGTCCAGCAAGGAGCAGACCAGTGCCGCCAGGCAGGTGATGGCCGTGATCCAGCGGTAGAAGAGGTACACGATCCGCACCTGGGTGTTGCGTTGCCACTGAGGAGAGATTGATATTATAGTAGGGGTCAGAAGGAGAAGCACTTTTCACTTGGCGGCATTATTTGGCTAACTGGATTGCATTTTAAGACACACTAAACTTATACTACTTCTTTGGACAGATATTGTCATAAATGTATATATTTGTATATATTTTATATACTATATGTAAGTAAAATTATATTTGTATTACAACTTTTGGTCTTAGTGGCTTGTAAAATCCAATAAATGGCTCTTTGGCGTCGCACGCGAACATCCTAGCTATTTCGATCGTTGATCCAGACTGAGTAAGCCGATGAGTTTACTGACGGAGCAATGCTACTTTAACGCAGGTCGGGTGCGTAGTAACTCAAGTTGAACTCATAAAAAACTCATTTACGATACACACCCTGCATTCGGGGATCCGACAGCACTATAACCCATTACCAGACTTAAGAAACTTGGTGTAAAATTGCTTGTGTTGAGGTAGTGAGCCATTTCACTTATTAAATATATACATATACTACTTTGGTTGATTGATCTATGTACATATATTAATGTTTTTTTCTAGCGCGCAGGTCAATCGGTAAGTTTGCTTAGAAAACGGCATGGAACTATAGTTTACCAATAGGTAAATCGCAGCTAAAAGCGATTTACCAAATAAAACCAACGTACATAATGATCGAAATACGACTAACTTATAGCTTCTGCACAACCTGCGGCTAAAGGTATTTCTTATGGCAAAGGGATTATACATCAGTGGTCCGCACGGTCGCAGTCACATCTCAACATGGTATTAGTTCGTGTGAGAAACTGAGGAACCTTATCAGAGGTTTTTTTCTATTATCTCATGCTGAATTTGTGAAGAACCTTTGTGCATATTTGTGTATCGATGCACATATTTTTACTTCCAATTAATTATAAGTAAAAACAAGTAAGAAAAGCTAACTTCGGGCGGAGCCGAAGTTTATATACCCTTTCATATAATTTGTTACATATTATAACAGATTTTGATAAAATATAACATGTATAATGTAAAATGTATGCAAAATT
>JAEIIU010047775.1:0-124285 GCA_018874675.1 Drosophila baimaii
GAAATGACTCCTTCACTGCGTTGCAAACTTCTGACTAAAATTATAATACCCTGCAAGGGTATAACAATACATCTTTCTTTACCAATGAAAAATAGAAATATTTATCTAAGTTCATATATTTCCCATTAATACAAAATTCCCATTAAAGTAAAGCCATTTCCCCACTTTAAACTCATTTGGCTTGTTAACCCAGATTCGCATGAGTCAACCAGAGAATTGGTTCCACTCATAATATTCGATGGCCTGCGGTCAAATCTATAATTGATGTCCGGTCAACACACTACTGATGATGATGATGTGTGAGAAAGCCCGGGGGCCACTTGTAATTATTAAATTCTGGCCACAAAATCGAAACTCCTGCAGATTCCATCAATTTCCAATTAGAAGCCACTAACGAAATTGTTTTTTCCATCTTTTTCCAAAACCAAATCCACAGACGGTGGCACTGAAAATGAACCTGGACACCCGGACACCGACATCCCTGTGGAAGGATAAGGCCGTCGTGGAAATGAACATTGCGGTGCTGCACTCCTATCAGAGTCGAAATATCACCATTGTGGATCACCACACGGCCAGCGAGAGCTTCATGAAGCATTTCGAGAACGAGTCCAAGCTTAGGTGAGAGGTCCTGATCGGTGATTATGGCCGTATATCCGCCATATCCATTTCCTGTGGGCGCTATTTGCACGCCTGTGTGTGTGTTTGTTTATGGCCCAGTTGAGTTTGCATTTATGACATATCCCAGCCGCATGTTTATGGCTTAACGTGTTTTATTTGACTTGCCCCCCAAAAAGCACACACACAACGCCCAGAGAACACACCGAATGCTCAGTGGCGGAAGAGAAACTCTTTGCAGGTGCAAAAATAAATTTATTGTTTCCAATTTGCTGTCGCCAGCGTTTATGTAAAGTGCACGCGAGACACATAAATGCCGCACAATATGTCAAACTTTTCCCCAGTTCTCGTGGGGGAGGAGGAGGCGGTGTCCTCCAAGCTTGACAAGGAGCAGGAGAGGGTTCGGCTTAACACGAAATTAATATATCATATTTTTTATATTTTTGTTGTTGTGTGTGTTGGCTTGGTTAAAGAGTTTTCCCAGCGAGATTTATCATAACAAAGTGGGTGGGTTTGTTTACAAATATTTAATTATACAAACATTTTCATGCTACAAAAACAAGAAACATTCCTCTTTTTCTTTGAAAATATTATTTAATGCTGGCTAATTAATAAAAATTGTAAAATACATTTTAACCAGGCTTAAATTTTTAAAGATTTTATTACAAATTTAATTTGTTTGCCAGCAAAAAATAGTAATCTTTATTGGTACATTAATTTCTGTTTGGGGACTTTCAGTTAGAATTGTTTACTCCTCAATATTAGAAATATGTTGAGATCAGTTTCCTTCTTTCTTTATTTATTATACTTCCATTTAGAGAAACATCTTAAATTTATGTTGTTTAAAGAAAGGGCTTTATACTTCCATTTAAAGAAATACCTTAAATTTATGTTGTTGCCTTCTCTGCCTTAAATTCCTTAATATTTGAGTATTTAAAAATCCTCAAACCTTTGTCCTTAGCGGCCACACTAAATCAAGAGCATAAGCCACGTGTCTATTTTTATGGCAACAGCCGGCGGGGGCAGCCACAATTAAGTCACTTAACGTTAATCTCCCATTTGGGCCACTAAAAATACCTTTGGCCATATTTCAAATGGCAGCCATTTGCATTTGCTGAATGCCAGCAAGTGCGGGGAGGGCAAAGGATTCCCATCCCCCCCCGCACTCGTCAATTACAAACAATTACTTACCCGAAAGGACCCTCTGTTCTGTGTCTCCTCTCTCCCCTCTTTGTGTGCAGGAACGGCTGCCCCGCTGATTGGATTTGGATCGTGCCGCCGCTGTCGGGCTCCATCACGCCGGTGTTCCACCAGGAGATGGCGCTGTACTACCTGAAGCCCTCGTTCGAATACCAGGATCCCGCCTGGCGCACCCATGTCTGGAAGAAGGGGCGCGGCGAGAGCAAGGGCAAGAAGCCAAGACGTAAATTCAATTTCAAACAAATCGCTAGGTAAGTACTTACAGCACCGCTTACTGTTAACGTGGCGTGGCGAGGCGACCTTTGCTTCCGGATGATGATGTTGCTCCTGTATCCTTACTCCTATCCTTGCTCACGTATGCTCCCCCCGCGTAATTGTCCTCCCTGGGTGTGTGGGGGGGGGGGGGTCCTGTTGGCTCGTTGTGCGAGCGTGTCACACGACGGCATCAGCAGGGATTAGCTTTTAAGTAGATTACATGGATTGTGGTTTATGGCCACGGGGTTCGGTTCCTCCGCGTCGTTCGTCCTTCCTCGCTTTCCCAGTGTTATCAAGTCGCTTGGAAAATTTGGAACATTGCATCGTGTTTTTGTGGTCCTCGTTATTGTTATTTTAAATGTTAAGGCTGCGCTGCCTCTCCTCTTTTCCTATCCGGTATCTCCCGTGGGGAGATGGGTTTACGGGTTTACGGGTTTAGGGCATACATATGTGTGTGCCACCAAGGTTGATTGTTATGCAAATTTGACGGCTTTATTTTATTCGAGGTGAAATTTAAGACATTTAAAATGTAGTTTCTGCTCTGAAACAGGTAAAGGTAAAGGTAAATTCTGGTTGGAGATTCCTTCAGACCCATTAAATATGTAAATTTTAAAGCTAGCTAAATTGAGAGTTATTGGCGTATATAAATTTAGAGGAGAAAAGGGAATTAAAGAGAATTTTAGTTGTTATTTTTTTTATTGCTCTAGCTTTTATTATTCAGCCACATTAAATATGTAGATTTTAGGTGAACGAAATGGATATTTATTGCCAACTCTATATTTCATTTAATTAAATCACAATCGCAATGAAGCAAATGAAGCAAACAAACCATAAGCTTATGCAAATCTGTGGCAATTAAGCGCTTAGCCCCAGCTGCATTTTATTCTTACACCTCTATGCTGGCATCCATCAATTAATCAACCAAACAGTTGCGGTCGTAAGCCCTAACAAATAAAATCAATTACACAATTATGGAGAAAGGAGAGAAAGAACCGGAAAAAAATACGGCACAAACATTCGTATTTGCCACCTGAAAATTGCTGTTAAATGAGGCGTTCAAGGTAATGATGATGATGATGATTATTTAACGACCGCACTTTAAATCGTTACATATTAATGCCGATGTCCACGCGGCCATATTTCCAGCCGAGCTAATTAATTTTAATTTACTGCAATCAGCCTGGCTCTCCCCATCTCGCCTGCCAAATGGCTGGCCCGAAATTCATTAAAAAGTTATCAATTAAAATTGTTGCAAATTGCACATGAGCGCTGTACAAGTTGCCATTAAATCGAGTCGAGTCCCTTCGAGTGCGAAAGTTTTTATCAATAATGCTTAACTGAAAAATCACACATATGCACGAGAGAGTATTTACGTATTTACAGAATGCTGGTCTGGCCGCCTGGATGGGATATATATCCTGCTGGCGAATGACAGACAGCCTGCCGACATAATTAAGTTTAATTGTTTCAGCACGCGCCGCGCCTCTTAGCGCTGATGAGATGAAATGGAATTAAATCAGCGCTGACATCGACAACTTTATGAAAATGAAATTATATTCATGCTCTCGCACAAAAGTGTGCAGCGTAATGCGTGTGGAGTTCGAGGAGGAGGAGTAGGTGGGTGGGAGGACGTAGCTCCTGCTCCTGCAAAAGTGGAGAAGAGTGCCAGACATATTGAATTACATTTAAACTGCCTATAAGCATCCATTTGGCCTCTTATCCCGAAAAATAGTGCCCCGTCAGAAGCAGGCAGGCAGCAGAGCAGGCGGAGAAGAGGAAACAATGGGCTTCCGAAATAAAAATAATAAATACGAATGCGCAGGGCGAGGACTCGAAGTGATGAGTACTCTCTACTGATTGCAGAAAATATCCACATATAGAGAATGTCGATAAATAAATCGATATGTTAGCATTGTGATTTATGTGCGTTGAATCGATATTATGTTTAATATATCTGATATATAACTGTGCCAAAGAAGAGCCTAATTGAGAATTGTTAATGTTGGGAATAACATTTTGACTTAACGATGGTTTTAAAATAATACGGAAAAAACGGATAATAAATAAAGGATATAATAATAAAAGGGTAATAAATAAAAGGATGAATAAATATCCAGTTTTCAGATATCTTATCGATAATATCGATATTAAAATATTAATTATATTACAAATTTTTATATATCCAATTATTATATTTTCGGTTACGACAAATTACTAGAATTATTAGGCGCGATAGTTTTGTCGAAAAGTCAAATTTGACTTTTTCTATCGATATACATATTTAAACGGAATACAGATAGCATTTTACATATCTTTTACTGTTTATAATTTAATCTTATTCAATTTTAAAATATATTTACGTGACTTATAAAATCCTAAAATCTTAGATAGAATATAGGAGCCATCTTGACCTTATACTTAACTATTTAAAGTTCGGAATATGTATACAAATATGCTTTAAATAATCACAATTCCAATGGTACCCTATATTTCTTAAAAAACCCAAAAATAAAGGGTGTGAAAATCACAGAATAAAGACGAAGTGTTAAGGGAAAAGGAAGCACAGCTGCAATGTCTGGCGGTGAAGCAGCAGCAGAAGGGTTTTCTTCTCCAACCACATGTGCTTCAAGGAACACTCAGCTCCTTCTGCTTTATTTTCCTCAGTGCCTTTGCACTATGCATAAAATTTTATGCGATTTCGCTTTAAATGGCGAAATGTGAGAGTCGCGCCAAAAGGGTGCAACGCCAGACGCCAGTCTTTGTGCAATAAAATGCTTATGCTTATGCTTATGCCTCGGCTCCTCCCGTTTGATTATTGACTAACCATGTGCGAGGGTCCTTACAACAATACCCAGTGTATGCTCCAAGTCGTAGACAATTTTCCAATTACATGTTGTGTCAATCAAAGTGGCTATATCAGCCGGCGACCGTTATGTTCCAAGTACTATGGGTTGTTATGGCCTTACCCTCGACACGAAGGCTTATGCGTCTAATGATGATGATGATGTTGATGGCGGCCTGGCTGCCGCTGACGCAGCTTTAAGTGGGTTCAGTCTTCGTGGCTTAAGTCACTGACCAATAAACACAAACACACACTCTCCTTACTCGTTTCAGGGCTGTGAAATTTACATCGAAGCTATTCGGACGCGCCTTGTCCAAGCGAATCAAGGCCACGGTTCTGTATGCCACCGAAACTGGTAAATCTGAGCAATATGCCAAGCAATTATGTGAGCTGCTAGGACATGCATTCAATGCACAGGTGAGTTGGTTTACATAAGATGGGGAAAATGTGTAAGGAAGGGGAAAAAGAAATGGAAAAGATCCTTGTTAAAATAGACCCGGAAAATCTTTAGTATAGAAGAACCTACTATCATATCAGGCAGTATAAGAAAGAGCTTGCAAAAGATCGAAATAGGCTAACATTTAATAAAGTAACCTCCCAAACATACAGCAACTTAAGCTAGATTTAAAATACCCCAAAAAATCCCATGGCTAGTTTCCCTATTCATTTACAAATTTGTGAAAATAAAGCCACCCCAAATGAGCTCCAGACCCGGCATATTTCATATGGCCAAATGACAGGCCTAATTTGACATTATAAAGCGTTTTAACCTACTTCTAAAATTAGTCTCATTTCGGGTTCCCTGCCCTTACTTAACCTGCGACCTTAGGCCAATGTGCAAAGGCCAGCGTCGCCACATGAGACAAATTAGCATAAAACCGAAATTTACTTTTACACTTTTTGTGGCACCAGCTTGTGGGCAGTGTGTCCAGCTCCGGAGGAGCTCCTCTCCTGTCATGTGTGTGTGTGTGTAAAAAGCAGCTGCCTGGGTCCAAGCCAAAGGCTGGCAAAATAAGATAAGCTGCAAACACCTGCGACAAACTACAAACGGGATACAAACTTGCACAGAGCACTCGGAGGAGCCCAGGGCTCATTAGGCCAGCTTTCGGGGATTGAGATTGGTGGGATGCGTGTGCCAGGCTATAATGACCACAAAAGTGTCTGCCCTAGCAGAAAAAAAAGAGAAGAACGAATACAAAAAGTACATAATACGCAATGCTAAGGCGGTAAATTGTTTATTCATTTAGATATATTGCATGTCCGACTACGATATATCCTCCATTGAGCACGAGGCATTGTTAATTGTTGTGGCCTCCACCTTTGGCAACGGTGATCCCCCCGAAAATGGCGAGGTAAGTTCAAGTCTCCCCTCAGATCATATCAAACTAATTAATGGATTAGGCCCACAGAGAGAGAGAACCGCCTACTAACGACCTTTAACTTTTGCGTTTCTTCCTTCCAGCTCTTCTCGCAGGACTTGTATGCGATGCGTGTCCAGGAGTCGGGCGAGCATGGATTGCAGGACTCCAGGTGAGTCAATAAATACACTTTCCTCCTCTTCTCCACTGGGTCCTTGCATAAATTTCGAATAAATCAATTTTTTTTTGCCTGTGGTGCAGCCAGGTAGCCGGAGCTAAATTGCTTTTTAAGCAAGTTTTCTTTCATTTTGAATTTCAAGCTTATGCAAATGGACTTGCGCTGTCCTGTGGTGGTCGCCATCTTTGTGTATCAATTTTTATTGCATTCCTTGTTGGGGCACGCAGCCAGATTTTAATCCCCTTGTGGGAGGGAGGATGGAGGAAGCACACAAGTTGGATTAATTAATTATTTTTTATTAAGAGAGAGTGTTCTGCACACAAGGATACCTTGAAAAGATATTGAAGCAGAGGAATATTTCAAAATCAAAGGGCTTAGTTGTGTGTTCATTTATATCAGTGGTCCACACGATCACAGCTACATTTCAATGTGGATTTTGTGTGTGTGAAAAACGGAATATTGTGGTTATAGAAGAGAGATCTGTATGCAGGTGAAAAAGGATTAAAGTTGTAAGATTTCTCTAAGAATTTGTATAAATTAAAACCAACTTAAATCATAATTTTTGTAATTTAATTCCATTAAATTCCCCAAGAGTTCTGTAGGAATATGCCCTTCAAAAAATCCCAAATAATATTAATCATGGACCACTTAACCCATGCATAAGTTGATTCCCCTTAAGACGTGCCCACTGTGTCTCCCTTTTCCGATTTCTGGGTATTCTTGTCTCGACTCACATTATTGCTGACACATATTTGGCATTTTTGTTTTATTAATTGGCCGCCGCCGTCGTCGTCGTCGTCCTCGTTCTCGTCGCACATATTCTGCTGGCGTATGCGTGTCAGAAGCTTTAAAATTACAAACGCACACACATCCTTGTGCCCAATGGAACACATGCCCGCACACAAAGGATAAAGACACGACGCACTTAAGTGCGTGCCGCTTGAGAGAGCTGACAAATCCGCGCAATTTCCCCCTGCCACCCTACCCACTCCACACTCGCGACTGGAAAAAAAAACAATAACAATAATTTTGTTATTTCGATATTTTCCCTCACGTATGTCTGTGGAGGGTTTTTATGATGTAAAGGGGATTTCCGCTTGACAACTTTGACAACTTGGGGCACACACACTGGCACACACACGAGCTAAATTTATACCCAAACAAGCTGTGAGTTGCGAGAGCTGCCTGTTGAAAATGAAATTGAAAATTCATATGGCGAGTCCTCGAGGAGCTGCTGCCTAAACACACTCCCACCCCCCGCCGCCCCTGTGGATGGAAGCCAATTCAATAACATATTACAGGAGTCAGGAGGCCGTAAAAAATGTCCTGCGGCCGCTGAGTCGATAAGGGAGAAGATACTTTAATTGAAAAATAATGGCCGGGAATCTCTGATCTGACATAATTGTGCGTGCTGTTTGCTGCGGTTGTTGTTTGTGCCTTGGCATGTTTATTAATTTGTATTTATTATAATCATTAGGCAGGAAGTGGGGTTCCCTCCTCCCCCTCTTGGGGCCTTTTACTCTTTTTGTCTGCTCTTAAAACCAATTAATTTGATTTATTATTTCTTTTGTGCCATCCCATTGTGTATATATCTGTGTTTTGTTGGTAAAGCAGACAGCTGAGTTTATTTAGGCGGAAATATTTCGCAGAAATCGAGCCAAAAACCTGCGCTAATTGGATGCCTCTTGCCTGTCGCTTTATGATTAATTGTTTAATAGAAATTCGGGTATATCTCAGATGGATTTTTGGGCATTTTTGGGTGTCAATTTAATGGGGTGTTAAATCGAGTTACATTATGGATATTTTAAATAAGATAGTAAACCAAATAAAGTCAATATGGTTTATGAAATCTTTAAAAATTGTAGGATACCCAGCCTAACTTTAGAAAAATAAATATTTTTTCTGAGATGTAACGCAAAAAAAAGAGTCTAATAAATAATAAATATTTATTTTAACACTTAAAGTATCGTTTTTTTGGTCTAAACTCTAAGCTATTTTCTTAAAAAGAATTAAAGCACTCTCCTTAATCGAAATTTCGGCGCCTGCACAGTTTTTGCCAAGGCAGCATTAAAGAAATGAGTATGCCTTGTCCCACGCTGCGTATGAGCAATTTAAAGAACCAAGCTGTTGAGCTCGATGCCGAAATCGCTTCGGGGGAGGCATCAACAGCAACATCATGTGAGTCTGAGCCTGGCTGGTGCTGCTGAAGGACCTTCTTTTGGCTGCTTAAACGCTCGAGTGAGCTTGCCTCGTGTATTTGCTTTTTCTCTCCCTTTTTCCCGAGGCATTTTGTCGCTTCGGAAATTGCTTTGCTGTTAATTGTTTGCTTCAATTGATTTAATTTTAAAGCTCAACGCTTGCCAACTTGCCGGGTGCCGGGTGCCGGGTCTGGTGTGCTGGCGTAACTTTTCCGAAACTGAAACTCAAATAGTTGCTTAATAGTTTTCAAATAGTTTTGCAGCAAAAATCGAAGCTCCGAAGCAGTGACTTTTGATACAATTTCTCTGCTTGAACCGACAGATTGGCACTTAATTTCTTTTCTTCTTTTTCTCTCTGGGCGGAATCCTTAAAAATCTGCGAAAAGACACAACCTTCCAGCTCAGCATCCTCCTGGCCTTGCCCTGCTTTGAGTCAAGTGACTGTCAGCTCAGGCTCACTTAATTGCAGTCTATTATGCCATCAACGCCTCTCGTCTCAGTGTGTGTGAGTGTGTGTGTGTGTCTGTGTGGGCCCTTAAGTGTCGCCAGCGACAGGTGTGGGCCGGTGGTGCGTATGTGTTTGTGTTTTTATGTGATACGATGTGAGCACCTGACATCCGCATCCTGTTGTCTGTAAACTGCAACTACACGGCGAATGGTCGTGGGGGGCACTTATCCTGCCCTAGACGTCATCGTCGTCGAGTTCTCTATCAAAGTTTTCGCTCTGATGATGCCAGCAGAGCCATCAGCTCGCAATTACTTCACTTTGCATAATGAGTCGGCGGCGGCGGGGCGGGGGTCAAACACTCGAGTGAAATGGTTGTAAAAATGCTTCGCATCTCTCTATTCAGTGGCCCCTCAAGAGCACACACAAATAATTACAAGTACAAGTTGCTTGGATAGGGCCACTTGACTTAAGTGCAGCCAGAATAAATGCGGGCGAAAAAAAAACACGAAAAAGCGGCGCTGCAAGCTTTTAGGTAACTTACCAAATTAATGGTACGGGAGAGTACACTTGGAGAATAAAGAGAAAGCTAGAAAAGCATGCTCAAGTTGAGGTTTATTTTGGAAATTAATTAATAAAAAATCTTAAGTACATTGCCTGGAACTTGAATTCTCCAAATGATTATAATAAAATCAGGCTCGAAGGACCAAAAAGTAATAAAATGATTTTATATTCCTAGGTAGCTATAGCTTATATGTATATATTTAATTTCTTGATACATCTAACGCACTTATAAGTATTTTTTGGCAGTGCACAAAGCACGAAAATGCAGCCAATTCTCGGCGCAGCCTGGCAGCTTTTTAATTATGCCGCAGTCCAGGATATTCAGTCTGGCTAAATCCCCCCTGCTGATCCCCGCCAGCGTTTTCGCTTTCAATAGTTTCGCTCTGCCACCTGCCACCTGGCGGCAGTACACCTGTAAATTACAACACTCTTTTCACGCATTGCTGCACTTTTAGGGCTTTTGGCCCAAGGTGGAAGTGAGAGGCAAGAAGGGATCCTGTGACCCGATTGTCTGTTTGTTTGCCGAGTCCTTCTCCTCCTCTGTCGGTGTTGTTGTTGCCGCTTTAAGGATAGTACGATTTAGTTGATAGGCGTCACTCAGCTTAAAACTTGTCGTGATTGCCGTAGCGTTGAGTTGTCCTTGTTGTCGCCCTGATGAATTGCACATGTCCTGGAAACGGAGTTAGTGAAAGGATTATGTCTACTTAAAATTACAATGGTTATGTGGTTACTGAGCTTGTGTGAATGAGTGATAATCTTACTTGTTTGTTTATTATCCTTGAAAAGCATTTGATATACATTTTAAATATAAATAAATTAGGAATATATTACAAATTCTAACACTTCTAAACTTTGTAGAAATACTGAGCATTTAAGCGTTATTTTGGCTTCCCTAAACAAGCTGTAAGTTCTCATTAAATAATATTTGTTGCAACCACCATCTACATATTTCTCCTCCTTAATTAATAATAATACCTGATGAAATGTAATATCTTCGCAATTCGATGCAAATATTAATTATCAACTGCATTTAGGGGAATATTATAATCAATTGCTGTTGATTATATTAAGGCAAATTCATAATAAGCAAACCCCTGAAGAGTTAACGAAGCTGAAATCGATTTCAAGCTGAACTTCAGTTTAAATTCATGAACATCATCTGAATATTATGCAGCTGGCTAAGGAGTAATGACATAATTTAATATTCCACTCCCAGCCCCGGTAGTAGTGGCCTCATCCTGGCCATAATCCCCGGCAGTGTCTGCTCCATCACTGGCTGTTAACAAGCTCTTACAACTTGTAAGCTCCGTGCCAGAGCCACTCGTGATGGGTCCTGAGTCCTGTACGTACTCTGAGCCCGATGCCCTGCGCCCGTGGCAACAGGTTTTTACGACGACGACGTCGACCCCGGCAAAGCCATAAACTTTGACCCAAAGCCAAGCTGAGCAGCTGGAGCTCAAATAGTTTTAAACGCACCATGGCACTGGGAACTCTCTCTTTCTTTCTCTGGCTGAAAGGAGCCATCAAGATGGCCCACAGATCGGACTAAGGCCATGGCCAGCTGCAGTTGGCATTGCTGTCTGGTTGGATGGTCGGCCAAAAGCGGATTTTTCGTCGGTTCTTGGGTTTCGTTAAAAACTGCCACTGTTCATTGTTGAATCATCACTCAAGCGGGTGGTTTTTCCCAAGAGGGAAAACTGCAGTTTTACTGCCGAGGGAAAAGCAGCTCACACGCTGGGAGGGACCGCGCGCACACTGACGAGCTGCTGACGAGCGGATGATTACGTTTTTTTAGTGAATTGCTGCTACTGCTGCTGCTAGTACTGCTGCCCACACTGGATACGAATCCAAGTCCTCATCCTTGTCCAAGTCCATGTCTTGTCCCTCCTCTCGCCCCCCGTACTTTGTGTGCTCATTTTATTTTGGCAGTTTTTGTACATTTCCTTGCTACATCCAATGACAAGCGTAATAAATGCTTTGCTGTCAGCCGCTGCTTTTCTTCCTTTATTGTAGCCTCCTTTGGCGTGTTTTGTCCATTGTTTAGATCCTGTGCGCCCTTGACCACGCCTCCTTCACTGCCTCCAAGCCCTTTGTTGGTGGCCCTTTTGTGAAATATGAAACTGAGCAGCGCAGGGCTAAGGGGGGCTGCGGCATATATATCCCTCCTAACAAGCCCCTCATTTTAATTTGAGTGTTCTTTTGGGTTTGTTTTCTCTAAAAATAAAAAATCCAAGTACAAGATGCGCTGCATACTTTGGGGCTGTCGCCGAATGGGCCGCACTGAAGGCGCGAACAGAGATGCCACATTTTTGGCTGTTTAAATATGTTAACTTTTAATGGGAAAGTGGCTTGAAAATTAGTTAAATAATTAAACAAATATAAAACACATATATTTATTAAATTACCCACAGATAGCTTCTCCCATCTCTGACTGCTTCTTATCCCATTTCATCTCTGTGTCTCCTCTTTTTTGTTTTTGCCCCCATCAGCATTGGGTCCTCGAAGTCCTTCATGAAGGCCAACTCGCGCCAGGAGTTCATGAAGCTGCCACTGCAACAGGTGAAGCGAATCGACCGCTGGGACTCGCTGCGGGGCTCCACCTCGGACACCTTCACCGAGGAGACCTTTGGTCCGTTGTCCAATGTCCGCTTCGCTGTCTTTGCACTCGGCTCCTCTGCCTATCCCAACTTCTGCGCCTTCGGCCAGTATGTGGACAACATTCTGGGCGAGCTGGGTGGCGAGAGGCTGCTGAAGGTGGCCTATGGCGATGAGATGTGCGGCCAGGAACAGTCCTTCCGGAAATGGGCGCCCGAGGTGTTTAAGGTGAGTGGACATGGAGTGACAACTTCGTGGGGAATCTGTGTGTGTGTGTGGAGTAGAGCAGCAAGTATGCACGGTTTTTTGGGATGATATATGAACCGGAGTCAACCGTGCGTATACGCAACACGCTACAACCAGACTCCAAATTGCGTATACGCAGCGGGCTTCATATGTGGGCATGAACCTTATCTTAAATATACAGCATATTTATTAATTTTTTGTTTTATTTTATTAATAAACCTTTTTGGTAGCTCGCTTGCGAAACCTTCTGCCTGGATCCGGAGGAGAGTCTTACGGACGCTTCGCTGGCCTTGCAAAACGAATCCCTGACGGTGAACACGGTGAGGCTGGTGCCGGCTCCAAGCAAGGGCTCGCTGGACAGCAGTCTGTCCAAGTACCACAACAAGAAGGTGCACTGTTGCAAGATCAAGGCGCAGCCGCACAATCTGACCCGGCTAAGTGAGGGGGCCAAGACCACAATGCTGCTGGAGATCTGTGCGCCGGGCCTGGACTACGAGCCCGGCGACCATGTGGGCATCTTCCCTGCTAATCGAAACAAGCTGGTCGATGGCCTGATCGATCGCTTGGCGGGCGTGGATAATCCGGACGAGGTGCTGCAGCTGCAACTGCTGAAGGAGAAGCAGACCTCGAACGGGATCTTCAAATGCTGGGAGCCACACGACAAGATACCGCCGGATAGCCTGAGGAACCTGCTGGTGCGGTTCTTCGACCTGACCACCCCACCGTCACGGCAGCTGCTCACCCTGCTGGCGGGATTCTGTGAGGATGCGGCGGACCGGGAGCGACTGGAGCTGCTGGTGAACGACTCGTCTGCGTATGAGGATTGGCGCCACTGGCGACTGCCCCACCTGCTAGACGTGCTGGAGGAGTTTCCCTCCTGTCGTCCGCCAGCGCCGCTGTTGTTGGCACATCTGACTCCCCTGCAGCCGCGCTTCTACTCCATCTCCTCGTCGCCACGCCGTGTGAGTGACGAGATCCACCTGACAGTGGCCATCGTGAAGTATCGCTCCGAGGACGGAGAGGGAGACGAACGCTATGGCGTCTGCTCCAACTATCTCTCGGGACTGCGGGCGGACGACGAGCTCTTCATGTTTGTGCGCAGCGCCCTGGGCTTCCATCTGCCCAGCGACCGGAGTCGACCCATCATCCTAATTGGACCCGGCACGGGTATCGCTCCCTTCCGCTCCTTTTGGCAGGAGTTTCAGGTGCTGCGTGAACTGGATCCAGTGGCGCCGCTGCCCAAGATGTTACTCTTCTTCGGCTGCCGCAATCGAGACGTGGACCTGTATGCCGAGGAGAAGGCCCAGCTGGAGAAGGATCAGATCCTGAATCGAGTTTTCCTGGCACTGTCCAGGGAGCCAGCCATTCCAAAGGTAAGTTCAGTGTTTGGAAATGTAAACTTTGCCTTAGGTTTGCCGGCTCAACTGAGTTGACTTTGCTATACAGAGAAAAAATAATCAAATGATATCATAAAAAATAAATAAATAAGGTATACCATATTGAAAAATAAAATTAGAACTATTTAACGAGAAAGAAACATAATGTTCCCACAAATTTGTCTCAAGAAATTAACTTCCTCCATAGCTTGATTATGCGCCATAGTGTATTCATCCCAAATGATGATAATAGCCCTGAAATCCGAACAGGAAATTATAGATCCATAATTCTAAAATATAAGTATGATTGATTTTTTCATTAAATTCCAATAAATAATAGATATAATAGAAAATATCAAAAAGGACTTAAAACCCATTTTTCAAGTGTCCTGTTTCGGTATTTTCTTAAACTATAAATACCCTAATTGTTTGACCAATCAATGTCATGTTATTTTCTCTGCAAGTGAGCTTTGCTCGCTTACACAAATGATTTGTTTTTCCAACCTGACATCGACATCACTTGTGCATTGCAGACATATGTGCAGGACCTGATTGAGCAGGAATTTGATTCGTTGTACCAACTGATTGTCCAGGAGCGGGGCCACATCTACGTCTGCGGCGATGTCACAATGGCCGAGCATGTGTACCAGACCATCAGGTAAGGTTTGCTTATACTCTCTCTCTCTATCCTTGTAGTTTTGCCCTTAGTTTGATTGCCTTTGTGAGTTTGGGGCGGCGCTGCTCTTTTTCCTTCTATACTTTTTTTTCCAAAGATTTTCCCTGCTGGGAGTTTACGGCTCTCGAATGCCCCCAGGACGGTCAGGTATTTTGCCATCGTTTGGCTTTTATATTTCCTGCCTCTACCATCTCTGGCTGAAATTCTTTCAAAGCTCCTGATTAAGTGCCTTATTGTGAAATACGGGCTGCTGTCTCAATCTACACACAGATACATACACGCACACTCACACAAACCCACACAGGATATTGCATAATGGCCCTGGTCCTTGGAGGGGGGCGATTTCAATGGGGACCGACTCGTAACTCGTAATCATAAGCGGTTTAGTTTAATTGAAACCATGGCAGATAATAAAGACGATGACCAGGTCCTGTGTCTCAGCTGCTTGCTAATTACAGGTGTTTTCCCTGGGAACTCTGATAATTTTCTTTACCTTTGGTTCTGCTAATTATGGGACAAAACAAAGACAACAAATATTAAGAATTTATATGCTTATTTTTTTAAGTAATTATGTCTGGATCCTAATGCTTGAGAGTGCCTCAAGGCTCTTAATATTTACCCCAAAACGCCATCCAACTTAGTAGCTTTCAATATTCTCCAGAAACCCTTTAAATCATAAGCAAGTGGTTTTTATCCTTCCACAGATTACTATAAATATCTCAGGGCGTCGAATAAATAAACTGTTTTTCCTTAGCTTTCCTGTATTTTCTCAGCACATTTCCGTTTCTTACGTATACGTTATTTTTTTTCCTTGACAGGAAGTGCATTGCCGGCAAGGAGCAGAAAACTGAAGCGGAAGTTGAGACATTTTTGCTAACATTGCGGGTAAGTGTCCTTAGCGGTTTATAGTGAAGCTTTGGCCATAAATACCGATAGTGGCGAAGGGTTTCCTCCCTGCTGCCACACTCGGCGTATGAGCGATTTTGTTGTAAACAATGTAGCTGGCAAGCAAACACATTTGATGTCAGCAAATCTACATACTTTGTGTCGACCTTTTTTTCTATATATAGATATATACATTTTTTTTTTTGTCAGGATGAAAGTCGCTACCACGAGGACATCTTTGGCATCACGCTGCGAACGGCTGAGATACACACAAAGTCGAGGGCCACGGCCAGGATCCGCATGGCATCGCAGCCATAAGGGGATTAATATCCCTTGCACTAATCAAAATATGAGAAACTGGGAATATTTAATCCCTGTTATCTGAGGAATACGAAAACATTTAAGATTTTATTTCTTCCATATTTAAATGCAATTAAATATTGTCGCTTTGTTCATTACTTATACATATGAAGAATATTTCAATAAATTCAATTTTATTATTGATTCTACTGTACAAATCAAATCAGAAATCAAAATCTAAATCTAAATGTTAAAATATATTTCAAATAAATGAATCCGAAATCCAACAATGCGTTAACTCGTTAATAAAAAGGGGGGAGGACTGTCTGTGGATTAGTCAAATGCAATTCCCCCAATTTAACTGCCAAGGCTGAGACGGCACTCGGCTAAGCGGCTTAAATTGGCTGAATGGGGAAGGAAATTGAACGCAAACGGGAGCCAATTGATTTCGTTTGGCAAATTGTGCAGAAAATTCAATTTATTAAATAAATACTCATTTCCTTTTCGCGTATTTTCATAGATTTTCTTTTCTGCGGCTTATTCTATTCCACAAAACGGGAATAATATCAGCTAGACAATGCCAAACTTTGAAAAAAAAAATTAATTTTAATAGTTTACCTTCCGGACTTGGCAAGAGGCTTTTTTCGAAGGAAAAGCGGTGAGAACAGTGGTGTTTAATACTGGGAAATTCTTTTAATTGAGATATGAGTTTAATACGGGATAAACTCGATAAATATATAGAGTCAAAATATCGACTAAATCGATTTTAGATGCAAATATTTGCAGTATCGATTTAATATGCAAATGTAATATCTTATTCTAAAAATGTACTTAATTTCTTTTCATTTTATTTTTAAGGTTCATATAAAATCTTTTAAATATGAAATTACCAGCTGCATATAGACATCGATAAACATCGATTCTTGTAGCCTTTTTTAATACATTTATTAAAGGGCTGACTAGAAAAAACAATTTATTTAAATTACAATAACAATTACGCACTAACTCTCTACAGTTTAGCAAAACAACAAAATGTTTTTCCGGTAATTATTCATTATTTTGAGTAATTCCTTATCTCAGGCCCCTGTGCATCTCGGAACTAGAGATACGGCTCTGTGGCTGCGCCAACATTCCGGTGGCTGTCTGCGGTTTCAAAGCGTTAACAGATTTGTACCTTGTGCGAAATTCTAAACATCTACAACATTCTGACTTCGACCGAAGGGGGTTCGCCGCCGGCAACAGAGCCACCTAACCCCACCTAACCCACCTGGCTGGCGTTTCCCTCTCTCTCTCTCCACCTCTCTCTGGAGTATCTGATTTCAATGCTGAAATTGAATTGTGAGTGCTCGCCGGGCTTCTGTTTGACTTGTTCGTCGTGTATACTTTTGCAGGGTGCGCGGGTATTTGCGCCATATGGATGGAATATAGTCCATCAAAATGCCATATTTGTTTTTGCCATTTATATTCGTGTTTATTTGTTTATATGGCCAAAAAGCGGAAACTCATATGGGGTACTCTAGAGATTTAAGCAAAATATTTGTGTTTTTTATGGGAGAACAATATATATATCGCTTGTGTTTACAAGACCTATTTTGGTTGTAAGTTTACTGGTTGTTGTTTTTAATTCTGGAGTCATCTAAAAATATTTTCAAGAAATATAGGCATATATTTTAAAGTTATTTTCCATGTTCTAAATTATGTCTTAAACTGGAAGTTTGCATATTTACGAATTATTACCT
The DNA here is from genome assembly GCA_018874675.1 of Drosophila baimaii. Lineage (NCBI taxonomy): Eukaryota > Metazoa > Arthropoda > Insecta > Diptera > Drosophilidae > Drosophila > Drosophila baimaii. The sequence continues at coordinate 17,473 of JAEIIU010047775.1, forward strand.
TAGTCAAGGTACTTTCAGGTTTCCACTCGTTTCATTTGGTATACTTCTTGTTTTTTGTGTGTTTTTTTTAACGGAAATTTCTATTGCAGTGAGTAGTCGCGGTTTGACTTCTGATTGACATTTTTCCCGCATTTTTTCATCTATTTTTTTTAGGATAGAGCACTGCGTATCTCTTTCAATCAACTCGGAACGCGCTCATATTTCAGGTTTTGACATATGTCAATGGCAGATACTCAGGAAACTGAAAGATATAGCTAAGGAAATCGAAATCAAAAGGTTTAATGAAGACATTTGGGAAAAAACTGCTTAAAACCTTTAAAGGAATGCTAAGATCTAAAATTTGTTTTGTGTTATTATAAGCAGGAAATGCTATTTCACGATTTTATGACCCTTTTATTACATAAATTATATGAATTGTTCATTACTCAGTTCTATAATTATATCCCCCTCTTTCATTTTAATTTTCTTTATGAAGACACATGCAATTAAAGCCAATTTCCAGGTTTCACTGACCTTTCGCTGTCTTGCATTATCGGCACCATCTTAGCCAAATGCAAATTCGGAGGAATTGACAAAGTCGCGTGGCGAAATAAGAATAAAAATATATTTCTGCTGTTGCCTGCTTTTTTATTCCGTTGAAATCGGTTCAAGCAACAAGGTAAGTGGACATGCTGAGAGCCGCATAAAAAGTCTTGAGTTTGCTTTTAGCAGGCAGCGAGAAAAGCGATTGTAAAACTCTGCAGAAATTGTCGTAAACTGGTGTCAATGGCTTATTGGGTTTTTTGTTTTTACAGCGGAATCACCTGATCTTGTGGCCCCAAAAAGTGAGTCAGCCTGGGGTTAATTACGCGGGATAAGCCCCGATTAACCGATGGAATGCAGTTCTCACCCCGAAGATGATGAACTTCGAAAGCCCACGAAACGCAGAGAGACTTTGGCACGCGCCTTCCGAGTGACCGAAAATGTTACTATAATATGTTAACCGGCTTTTAGCCTGCTCGGCTCCACACATAGTACACTCGAAGAAACTATATAGTTTATTACGGAAATAAATTTTAGTAGAATTCTATGAAATATGGTTGAAAAACTTGAACAAGTAGATGTAAAGTCTATGATTTAAGAAGGGATCCCACTGACTTTTGTGTATTTTACTTCAGAAACTTATTTACGTTTTTTTGTTAAACATTTTCCGTAATAAAAAACTTTTGAAATGTTTATAATATACACACATCTTTATTAGTCACCTTGAAGGACTGAGTGTCATAATATAATATATTCAAATAAATATATATTTAAAAAAAATATACATTACTCATTGCAATACATATTTAACCCGATTTAACCTGCATTGAACTCAAGAAAGCAGGTAAAAGGTTAAATATTTGATACAAATTAGCTGCTAATTTTCTCCTCGTGTATACACTCTCGATTCCGAAATTAATCAACCGACTTTCGGGCAATCTCAGGCGGCCACAACAACCACCGTTTGGATGTTTGGACGTTTGGATGGCCCGGCCCGGGTCCCACCAACATTCCTGACATAATTCCGAGTGTGTGAGTAAGCAAACGAGTTCGGGAAAAATCAGACGTCATCGGCACAGCTTCACATTGCCGTTGGCAACAAAAAGTGGAACTCACACAAAAAAAAAACGGTCTATAAAATCCCCACCACCAAGGTGCAAAGTCGAAAAAGCCAGCGGGGAAGCTGGAATTTTTAATATTCTGTCCAAGGACTTGTCGAAAATTTCCTTTGAAATATGCCAAAATCAAACCACAGGGCCTTGAAATTTGTATATTGGCTCACGGCAATGACAGAAAGTTGTTTTGCAGCAATACATAAATATTAAATAAATCGAATGCAATAGAAATTTAGATTTAAACCCATTTAATAGGATTTAAGAACGTGCCAGAGAATACTACTTCCCAGCGGAAGCAACATGTTGCGAATTATTCAGCAACAGCAACTTATTTTTTTTTGCCGGCTCGCCACTTTTGCCTTCGATCTTGAGCTGCTAAGTTCGATTCGAACTTATGTCGGGCGCCGACGTAGCCGGCTCAAGCTCAGTGGTGAGCTTTTTGGTCAAAAAAATAGCCAGGAATATTTTAATTTATATTATATTAAAATTATTTCCAAAAATTTTATAAGTGTGTTAATGTACTCGGAATTTATCTGAAATCATTCATCTATCTTCAGGTTTTTTCAACGATATATATTGTATAATCTTATATTCTATAAAATATATTATCTATAAAACATTCCAGGCTTTTACAATATAATATACAATTTAATTAATTTATGTTTTCTACGACCGTGTGACGTTGTGCGCCTTTGGCGTTTAGTCGGGGGTTAAGAAAGGGCTAATATAATAATAGCATAATCCTATTTTAAGATCAAACTACTACTCCAAATAGACAATTGAATTATATGTAATACCTTTTACTATATTTAGATTTTTACAACATTTAAAAAGCAGCTTAAACCCAGATTTTAAATCGCTGATCTGCCATCGCCGCTCAAGCCTAACATTGCGACTTGAACTTGCCGCTGTTCGAAGCCGAGGCGTGCATGCAGGCGTGCACGGGAGTGTGTGTGTGTGAGAGAGCTTGGTTACCAACAACAAAAAAAAAGCAAACATCGCCGCAGCTCTGATGTCGATTTTTTGTGTCGGACCCGCGCTTCGTTTATTTTAGTTAGTAACGAGATTTCGAGCGCTCAACGTTGACGGCGCGGTTGAACATCGTCTCGGCTAAAATCGTCTGAAAAATCGGCTGGAAATCGGCCAGAAGAAGCTCGGCGCACACACAGTGCGTACTCCGTAAGCTGGACGAGCCCTACTACCAGTATTGCTGCTACTGCCACTGCTGTGCGTGTGTGACTGTGTGCGGGCGCGTACATGAAGTGAATAAGAAATTGGAAAAGCACTAAAACATAACATGTACCTATGGTATATACATATCTAAATAAAAAAAAAACAAAAATAAATAAAAATAAAATAAAAAACGCAAAAGAAAACGCAAGAAACGTGGGTAAGGCCAAAAGCGAGGAAAAAAAAACCGACAAGCAACTCTTCGGCGACGCCGATAATCAGAAAATATATATACATCTATATATATAATAGCGCGAAATATTTTTATTTCGGCTTCCAAAGTAAGTGTATATACTGTTACTGCACGGGTGTTAGTTACAACAAACTAGGAGACACTTATCATAAATTACAATAACAACGAAACTAATACACAAGTTGTTGACTGTCGGTTGCCAAGAGTGAAATTATTGAACAAGAAATTTCAAATTTGTTTGGGTTTGCTTGGTGATTTCCAGTCTTGAAAGAAAAGGGGGCGAAAAATGCGCCAAAAAATATGTACATATGTGTTTGTAAGGGAGGGGAAAGAGGAGGAAATAAAGAAAGAAAAATGAGATTACATTAAATTAAATTCATGGGAGGTATTAAATAATTTAGTTATAAAATCTATAAGAAGCTAATAAAATTTTATATTTATAAAGAAGTACTCTAAAACATTTAAAGATCGCAGAAACTTGAGTTAAATTCAATTATATATAGCTCAAAAAGAGGAAATTACATTTTCTTGTAATAAAAGTCAAAGAAACACCCCTCTTCACATTTTTCCCCTTATCTATATCTGCTTAGCAACCCACTTGGTTGAAGTACTTTAAATCTTTCAAGTGATCAGTGATCAGCTTTCCTTGAAACACACTCAAACTATGTTTACCTGAAGGTTCCTTTGTAGTCTTCTGGTTAATTCGCATTTAAAATGTGATTTCGCGGAGGTGTCTCTCTCCGAGATTGTTTCGCTTTGTAAACATAGTTCAGTTACCTGTTCGATAGTTAACTTGGCGATATATATACACCTGACAAACACTTGAAGCTCGTCTATTATCACATTTTGCTCTTTATTTCAGTGTGTTATGTGTCGTGTCTTTGTTGTTTTTTTTTTTCCTTTCTGATGTTGCTTCAAAAACTGTCTGCATTTTTGGCTGTCGCCTAAATGCTGATTTTTACGATTACAGGTGTTTGAAATGTATTCAAAATTTATGAGACTTGCCGTTGACGTTGCCATTGCTATAGAGCAGCAGAGCGATGTGTGGGGCAGATGGAATAATGCCATTCGGCAGCAGCCCAGACCTTACAAGGTTCATTGCTACTTACTTGTCACAATTTTTTCCCGACCGCCTGCCTGCCTGCCGTTCGTTGTTTCATGTTCATGTTGGTTTCATGTAGGCTTGTTGTATAGATAATAAACATTAAGCTTAATGGCATTGTTGCCGGGCTATAGCCAACTACTACTATATACAGATCCAACAACTAAATCAACAATAAACAAATGGCGAGCCACGCGTGTCTGCCTTTTTAGCCGTGGCTTGTGAACTTTTCTTGTGGGTTTTTCTCCTCTTTTTTTTCCCCCAATTTTTTTTTCTGACAGCTTCTCTATAATAGCGTGATAATTCAGACAGCTATTGTATTGAAATCTGAAATCTTTTTCCTCAATTTTTGGCACATTCATCGGCGGCTGCTGGCTGGCTGGCTTTTGGGGATTCTTTGCAAATTAAGCGAAGCCTCTTGACGATTATAGAAATTTTCGCAGCTTGTTTGGTGGTCGGGCAGGCGCCCCGTAGTCAAATAAATTTTGCTTTATTATGGCCCGGCAATTAGTTGATTTAAATTATTAACTTTTGGCGCAGGTTCAAGGTTAAGGATGGGCCATTTAGATGAGTTGTTTGTGCCGTTCAGGCAAAACATACTATACACACAAATATAAATATAAATCAGACATCTAAATGCATGCGAAATCTTTTGTCCGACCGCGTAGCTCCGAGAATTATTATAGAATAATTTCTGTTACGTGAGATTAAGCAATATGCTCGGACAATGTCGCGTGTTGATGATAGTCCAGCGATGTTTTTCTCGCTTTAACGCGACTCTATATATCTTTCACGTGTGCCCAAACACCTTGCGAAGACAGCTCACTTGAAAATATAATGAATTTGGAATATGATTTATACCCTATGGCCGGGAATGAGGTCACTCTTGACGTTCTACCTCAAGAACTTTAATATATCTATTAATTTTGAGATTTAAATATGATTTATATTGGTTTAAAATTGTTTTCTAGAAGTTAGTTATATTTCCTTGAATATTAACCATGTTCTGGGTATCAAATAAATTTCTCAAAGAGCTCCAGCTCATACCTGGAACTTCCTGCTGGCCAGCTCAGAGGGAAAAACAAACAGAAAATATATATTTATAATAATAAAAGAAGGTGGCAAGTATGTATATAGCCAGTGGCTCGTACCGCCACCATTCATAGGCAAATATCTAAAAGCCACAGCCAGGCCAAAACAAATCAAACACAGAGCAAAAATGGCTTGCAAAAGCGGCCAAGACAATGCGAAGACCACAAAGCAGACCCCAGAAAGAAGTAGCTAAATGCAAAAAATCATTTAACGCATTTTAACAACGCTCATTACCGCGCTTAACCCTCGACAGCCCCGTCGCGCCGCTCCGCGCCCACGAACCCGGCACGTGGACCCATTTAAAGTAGTGCAGACGAACGATAAAAAATAATACCAAAATCCAACTCGTACACATCTTCAAAAATAAATATATTTGTGAATTTTTATGAATGAAATGCCAGATGAGTTGAATTTGAATTGGCTCTTCCAGTTTTGTTTTTTTTTTTTTTTTTGCACAAATTGCGTGGCACAGCAACACGGCAACACGGCCTGCATGGCTAAGTAATGGGCACTTTTGAAAACCGAAACCGAAACCAAAGCCCCAACCTCTTACGTAGAGTGGCTTAGGCAAAAAAACAGAAAAAATAAAGTGAGCATATATCCAGCCGTAAAGCCAGCAGAAATTAGCTTTGGCTGCCTACATGTAATTTTCCTTTAATTGCTCATCTCATAAAAAGTGAAAACATAAACGAGTTATGAGCATTTAAGCCCCATAAATAAATAAGGGAAAAATTGATTCACTCTCGGCCATTTTTTTCGCTCACTAAATATTAAATCAATTAATTTGTTGCACATTGGTTACCAGGAAACGACCGGAATCGTATTCGTATTCGTATTTAATTTTTTCCCTACGTCACATCTGACTTTGACAAAAAAAACCCCAACTGCTCGATTCACTTGAACTTCATAAATGTGTTTGCTTAAACCCAATAAAGGTGAAATATACATATATATTTTGGACTGACCAGCAACGACAACTGTTTGCTTCAGAAGTAAAATAAATAAATACAAAAACTTTTAATGAAAACAAAATAAACAGTGCTGACAAAAATCAATCAATAACTTCAGACAAATTTCATTTATTACCTTATTGGCTTACATTACTGTGTGGTTGTGTGTGTCATCGCTGTTAAACATATTAAATGTATTAAAAATGGCATTTTGAAACAAGCTGCCACTCAACAAGGTAAACAATTAAAATAACTAAGTTATTATTGGTTCGCTGATGATTTAACCATCCAATTTCCGGTCGCCACTTGAAGTATTTAGTGGCTGACGCATCTGGAATATATATATATATATTTGTTTTTTAAGAGAGAGTCTGGCGGGAAAACCCTTGCAGCAGATGCAAAAGATTCTGCAGAAAAGCTTTTACACAACGCTTTATTTCGTTTCGCTTGAAATTCATAAACATACTCTGAAAATAAATGAAGAATTTCACAAGTGACTTGAGCCGGCGCTTTGTTTATATTGTTTCGCTGGGAACCTGTTTGCCCATATTTCTGCTCAAACGAAAATCATAATAATAATAATAACATCGACTAGAATAAGATGGGCATTTTGGTATTATTTTTTGGAAATTTTGTCCGCTTAGATCATCTCGATAGGGGAGCTCATTCTGCCCAAAAATTGCGCATCTAATCACACGTGACTGCGGTGGCGGCCATTGAGCAAAAATATTCCAATAAAAGGCGCCCCCAGCAGCCTTCGCCACTTGGGCCACGTACGTGTAGTTTTAATTAATTTGCTTTCGGAAATACAAAATATATTTAAAAAAGGCCCAGGCCGGGTCTGGGCCCTCAACAATTCCGAAACGTGTGTAAAAATGATTTTGCATGTTGCGGCCTCATTGTGAAATGGAATGATATTGAATATCGATCGATCGGTCGGTTGGTCGGTCGGTCGGTGGGTCTGTGTTTGTCCAGCCCACCACTTGACTCATCCGTATTTAGTTTCGGGTTTTTTTTTTCTTTCTCTCCTTTGGCCTATACTATTTATGGCCAGCATTAATCACTGGCGCTATAAAAACACAAATAATACCGGGGAACCTGGTTGCGTCTCGACTTTATGAGGGCTTCGCCTTGTGCTAAACATATTCGGTAATTTATGTTTAACCATTAAGCTAAATGTTCAATTAGCGCCAAGGCGTGATATTTTGGTTAATCAATGTCAGACTTAAGATGTAAGGAGATATGGTTCAGCCACACATCTGTGTAAAGGCCTCGTGAAAAGGTTGGATGATTCAGGAAGTTTGTGCAGTTATTTTTTAAAAGGAAATAAAGCAAGAGATTCTGTTCAAAATAAAATAAAATCTTTATTGGATTCATAAAGAAAGTTTATTTTTTGTTGTTAACTAACTTTAAAGCCTCAAGCAATTTTTAAATAAATTTGGTAAACTTTTCCACCAACGGATACATATTATTATCAATAACAAACAAATTAATCAACTATTTTGAGGCCAACAATTTTTGGTCTATAAGTTAAAAGTCCTTCTTCCTTCTGTTTTGTATCGAATATTGCGAAGCATTCTTTTGACAATCATTACTTGCAGTAAAGTTTCTCCTTTCTACCCCCGCCAGCGGAAACTTCTGGCCAAGTAAGGCGAATTCTCCGCAATACAAGTTGTTGATTTTCGGTGCTTTTTTTTTCCCACTCTGCCCCTCTGTGTTCCTGTGTTGCCATAGCATCCACATGTAGGCAAAGTGCCACAAAACTGTTGTAAGTATCTGGTGGATACGAAATTTATAACAGGATCCCCACCGGAGGCGGAAAACTTTCGAACTGGCCCAGAACCCTCTCCTCTCTCCTGCCCTCCCTTCCTTCCCTGTGTGTATTCCCCAAATTGTAGTTATAGCAAAACAAGCGTAAACAAAAACCTTCTCAAGGGGGGAAAAGGGCCAAGACGGAGTCACAGGGGCAGGGAGTAAATATTCATGCACAATTTGCATTTTGACTACAAAGCGGCTGAGCGTCAACTACTTTACGTCAAATTTTTGTTTCAAATCAGCGCAAAATTCAAAGGCGTTTAGACAGCCAGCCAGTCCGCCCCGAGAAGCCGTTCCCGGTGAACGACCCACGGTTCCACGGATTCCGCTGGCACAAATTGGTAAGCAGCAGAGGCAGCCCTTCTTGGCTTTAACCCCTCGCCACACCGCGTGGCTATTAGAGCCGTCGAAGCTGAAGCGGAGTTGCGGCTAGTCGCCAAAATGCAGAGCAAACATTTTAAACAAAATGCCAAGAACATAACATGGCGCTGACATAGACACACACGCTCTGCAATAGATAGAGTTATTGTCTTTAGATACAAGGGTAGTTACTTGAGTTGGTTGAGTTATTTAGTTTAAGATACTGCGTATTTTGTAGCTGATTTGATGGAAAATATACTAGGTGAGGCCACAAGAATTTAAGAGCTATATTTTATAGTGTCAGATGTGCAGAATTTAATACATTTGAACTTTTATAGCTCGCAGCATAAGTAATTAATTATTGCATAATGTTAAGCCTTTAACAAAATATTTGTAAATTAAATTTTAAATCGATATTTCCTTATACATTTTAAATATATTATATCTCAAGCTTTCCCCTTAAATATGCTCTCCCTTTTTACAATTTATATATTTTTTTTACTTAATATAAACAATAAAATCTTTGTGAAAAGGCCCTGCAATCTTAGAAGCAAAATAAGACCAAGAAAAATATACTTCCTATTTTTATAAAGCCTCCATTCTGCCTGCTGCCTTGTTTTCTTCTATTTATGAGTCTGTTTCCCCTACGATACTTTATCGATTTCATGCAGTGTGTGCAGTCAGTCAACCAAGAATTATTCAGGATATATCCTCTATGCGACGTGCAGTTTCTGTTGCTTTTCGGGCCTGTCAAAATGAAAATTCGCATACGGAAACAGCAATAATTGCTGCCACAACACTTGCAAAGACGACGACGTCGATGACAGGCGGCCAGCACACCGACAAAGTTGCTCGTTTCATTGGCATTGGGTCGGTTGATTTTCGTTTTTATATTCCATTTTTTTTTATCTTTATTTTTCGGCCGCTTTACAACTTCCCAGGCATCAACTCGTTTCTTTTTGGCAAAGGAAGTATCTGAGAGATCGGTGTATATATGTATGTATATCTGTGCCGTGGCCCACTTTTGGCGGCTATAAGTGAATTTCACTTCAAGTTCAAGTTGAGACGTAGGAAAAATCCAGGCAAATTAGATAAACATGTAAATGATTATTGACATAAAAAGGTTGCGCCCGGAGGGGCATGAATAATTTCAGAATGTGTGTAAAATATGCATATGAATAATAAGAAAAGGACACAACTGGCGATACAAATTGACGTTTTATTTGCCTTTCACCTGATGACAGACGACAGCAGGCAGACAGCCGAGAAAGGACATTTTCCTTGGCCTGCCCCCCTCTCCAAGGGGACGGAATTGAATTCGAAGACAGGAGGCAGGGAGGCGGAAGGCAGGCGACAGGAGGCAGCCAGACGAACCCAAAAACCTCAACGCATAATGAAGTAATTGACTGAATTTGTCTTTGGCCAACAAGGAAAGTTGTTGCGGGAATACAGCTTTAAGATAGAAATGTGTCGATACACTACAATTTTAATGGGGATTGATTTTGGATAAAAAGTCGGTTGTTTTTACTAAATATTATTAATAATTGGGGTTTAAACTAACTAGATTTTCTATACTGAATCTAGAAGAGATATATATTGAGTGGGAAATTCCATAGGTAGATAGATAGATGGGCAAAAATATTGTAAACTATGTTGTATAAAAATTTGGAATATCGAAATAATAAGCAAAGTATAAATATCGTTTTTAAATTAAATTATCGATGCATTTTTTATTTAATTAAAGCAATTTGCACCCTATTCACTATAGAATTTTCTACCTTTTTCCCGAGTGTATCTCGCGACGCAACAGGGATGCTGCTCCCCATCGATGATGATACATTAAAAGTTCGCCATCCCGCTTTGACTTTCAAAATGTGAATGCACTTTTGTTGTACGTGACAGGTTTTTGTTGCTCCACTTTTGTTTTCTCGTCTTGTTTTTGGCTTTTTCTCTTTTTTTCTTTATTTTTGCTTTATTTTTTTCGTTTTTGCTGAACAGCAGGAAGGCGAAGACGCGCGCTTGGGTTTATTGACTTTTTGACTCACATTAAATGGGTCTTAAATTCTTGAAAAGTTTTGATGCGATGGCTTAGTTTAAGCTGGCCAGCAGCAGCAGCTTTATGAGCCTCATTTTTGGCTGACTAGAGTTAAGGTAACCGCATAATATTATGGCCAAGCGAATATTGCAAAGCAAAACTCAATTATCGGAGTTCTCGATGTTTCTGGGTCAGCCTCGGCGAATTAAAAGCGTAGCAAATAAATAGTTTAATTCGAATTATATATATATATATATATATAGGCGAAAAATTTTCCCCAATTTTGGCAAACGCACATTAAATAAGCGAAAAATATTTTTTAGCAATCACTTAAACAAGTCACGTGCGTGGAACAGGGTCGATTATGGCTAATCAAGGGGAGGTTACATACAAAAGACAAAAACAACTCGATTCAGCAATAGCCGGAGCTGCCCCGTATTATCAATTAAAATCGGAAATAGAATAAATAAAGCCAGGGAGCCAGCGAGCGTGTGAGGTCAGCTCCGTGACTTCCTACCATTCAACCCTGCCTGCGATGACCCTTCAATCAGCCTGCGTGTGTTTGTCAGTTCGATGGAAACCAATTGCCGACGGCTGTCAAATTAACATTACCCACACTGTGTAGCTTTTGTTACGAATATGTTTTGTTTTTTTTTGCTTTTGTATTTGCCGAAAAGGTTTCATTGATTGCCTGAATTGCTAATGGCAGTTGGCCCACAAAATACCTTGGCTGATGAGGAGGGTTAGGGAAATCGTTTAAGCTTTTTGCTTAGGTTGTTTTGGTGGGATTGGATCTGCGCAGAAATGGAATGATGGATTTAGATAAATTATTAATGCATGTATCTCTATGGTTAAATTAATAATATCAGCTGGTAAAACAAGGAAAAAGAAAAATCAGGCAAAATTGTAATGTTTTTTAGGCAAAGACCAAAGCAAACAGATCACTTTCGGATTCATTTTGAATCCGCTGGATGCCTTTTTCTTTCTAGTTCTTAAATTTATATCTGTTTTATAAAGTTTGTGTTGAAATCAATTGTTTTTTAATGATTTAAGTAAAAAAAAACTTAAGAGAGATTTTAAAACAATTATGCTATTGTCTAAAAGTAGGCCAAAAATTATTTGCAATGAACAAAAATATTGAGAAACGTGTTTTTATAATTTATATAATATACCATATATATTTTTAAATAGCCCATATGACAGTTTTAAAAAGTTAGCTGAAATTAAATTTAAGTAATGTATAAAATATGCATGTATATGTACTTAAAAGAACCTTTAATATATTTCCAAAGCCCCCGCATTTTATCCAGAATTTCTTACCCCGCATTTCAGTGGCAGTTGCAGTGGCAGTGGCAGTGGCCACACCTGCCCCTGCATTTAAATGCAATTAAGTTCTATGCCCATTTACAATTATCCACTCCGATCATGCGGAGCTGCGAACCTAACTGGTAATTATTCATGTAACTGGGCGCAGACACTCCAGACGACGACGACTGGCCAAGATCGTGCTAAAAATAAAGGGAATGCATTATACGCCGGCCACTTAAGGGCAATTTTCGCTTATTATGGGGATAATAGAGAGAGCGAGAGCCCAACATGGGGATCTAACATACTGAACGAGTCAGGAATAGAATAGAGCACGAGCACGAGCACCACTAAAAATAGATGCAGCCAATGCAGCCAAGACGATGACGATGATGGCCCATAAACGAGGAGATGGCAGCCACATAGCTGGAGCCGGAGCCGCTGCTGCTGCCGAGCATGCCAAGCTGCTGATTGACATAAAAGAGCAAGTGGAGTTGTAAAAAAAAAAAGGAAGAGAAGAGCTGGGAGTAGTCCGTGCAAACTGGCAGCAGTTATAACCCAGAAGAAGATGAATCAACATTCCGAGCGGTCAACGTACCACGTTAAGGAATGGCAAGCCATCGAGGATGGGGCTGGGGATGGGGATGAGGATGCCCAAGCTGATGATGATGTGGCAAAAGGAGCTGGCTACGGCTTCATAAAGACGAAGACATCCAGTGGCCAATGCATCGAAAGAGGCTGCTTAGCCAAAGCGAAAACTAAACAAAACGTCGGCAATTACTCTACAAAATCGCTGGCGTGAATTAGATGGGGATTTATGGGTGTTTAAAAAAATATATAGACCACTCCAAGGATTCTTTAAAGTATATTTAATAGTTGGAGGTTTGAAAAATACCCTCCTTCCTTGGAAATTCCTTTAACTCAGGGAATCTTATGGTGTTTCTTACGAACTATGGAGTAGTTTTTTGGATAAAGGAATTATTTAACAATATAAGATTTAATTTTAAATATGGGGAGTCTATTAAACAAATCTTTAATAAAATAGTACGGTATAATAATAAGCTCTCTAGTAATTAAGCAATGATTTATTATTTTCTATGATAGAGTATTAAATTCAAATCCCAAAAGAAAGTGTAGATACCTTTCCCAAAGAGAGTATAACGCCCAAGCCAGGGAGTGAGGCAAAAATGAGCAAAGATGCCAGAACGTAACATTAAAATAAACGCGCACAGATAAATCTTCGGGCGGAAAAAAGGGGCAGTGTTCCACCAAGTTCCCAAGTTCCCAAGTTCCCGGGATCCATGTGCCCCCGCCTGCCTGCCCCTCGAAACTCCACCCAATCCTGCAGCGAAAATGCAATCAAATGCTCGCGTTCCTGCCTGTGTGTCTGTGCGAATACGTGATGTCCAGCTCAGTGGTCAGTAAGGGAATAGAGAGGCGGAACGGGGGTACAGGGACTGCGACTGCGACTGGGACTGGGGGCATCTGCAAAATGCACGCACATCGCACATCCGTGAAATTCCTGAGTCGCCGCTCTCTGTGGCTGCTGCCACTGCCTTGCATTTACGTTGACGTTGCAATTACAACTGAACCGGGGCAGCTGGACGGGATGCAGTGGGGCCAGGGGATCCCAGGATGGCAGTCTCAGTTAGTCCAAAGCCCTTTCCTTTCTTTGGCTTTCTGTTGCCCATTCTCACGATGAAGTCCAGGGCACTGAGGGAAAAGAAGGAATGTTTTAAGTTGAAAATAATAGAAATATATCTCACAAAGATGTTTCTTTTGGTCTGGTTATACCTTTTATTATATTATTAATAATTATATAATTATATTATAAAGAATTTCCCATTTAAAAACCACGAAGTGTTTCAGAGTGTATTAAGGAGAGAAAGGGAAATATCTGCGCTTTTTTGGCAAGTTATAGATTGTAAAAATCCAGTTATAATTTTCTAAAAAAGTACCCAAGTCAAGGTATTTAAGTACCCAAAAATAAAGGTATATAAACCCATTTTTCCCCAGTGTATCCATCTCATTCCATTCCCCAGTCGCGTCTGCTGACCGGTGCCTGTTTACTGTGTGATTATTACAAGCTGCGGGGAAAATAACAGGCTTTCGCTTAGAGATGCCAGAAGCGACTCCTTCTTGGGCTCCAAGTTACTTAAGAGAGCTGCTTCTGCTGCTCGCACCGGCGGCTTCATTACAGAGCCACGTACTCCAATCCATTCCCGCCCAGCATTCACAAAGCCCAAAGCCCGGCCACTGAAGAGCCCTCTCTAAGCCCTCGACGTGGAGTGTCCTTCCTGGGCCAAAAGGCTTTTTGCCGGGCCAACAAGTGGTTGTCGCCGCATTGTGTATCAATACTCGAATCACCGGACCGCCGCCTCCTGTCCACCGATATATGCATTTGAATGCGTCAGCGAATTAATTGCAGAGCCAAAGGGAAATACCGATTAGTAATCCCAGTTTCCATGGCATCCCCGCATTCAAATGTAAATTGTATGTCAATCGAGAGAGAAGATTAATTACAACAAATCAGTGTTTTGCGACAAAGGGTTAAGGAGGAATGATTTGACAAAAGGTTTGCTTAGCTAGTAAAATCCACACAAGACTTTAATTTATTTGACAGTGAGCCCACGCAGAATCACACATATATATATCCCCTTACTTTAGTGAAATTTGATGGGTATGGGCTTCTTGCGGGGATTCCTGTCCAGCATCGAGAACTGCAGGCCCTCCGACTTGCCAAATCGGGTGACATTATTAATTAAGTAGGCTGCCGGCCCAGGACCCACCTTCTCGTGTCGCTTGCGATCAATCCTTTGGCCAAAGGAATACTGCGGTCCCTTATTGCCAAAGCAGCTGGGCAGCATATAGGCTCCAGGTCCAGGTCCTGGAAACAATACAATCCATCTATTTATTGCACTTTACTAGAAGAAAATAAAACAGCAACTTACCAAAGTTGTTCGACATTTTAAATAACTATTTAAATATTTACTTGATTTTCTTAAAACGTCGCGGAAAAAATAAAAAACCTTAATTGGAAATAAAAACCAATTTGGAAGGCAAGAAACAGTTGTGTTTTCTGGAAGAAGTTGAACTAAGGAATGAAATAAAACAAAAGTAAAAAAGTAAAACCTAGTGACAGCAAAAAGTCAAGGAAAATGTGATCCATAAAAAAGAAAACTTTTTTTTAAACAATAAACCATTGGAATGCACACACTTTAAACAGAACCAACTGCTCCACAAATGTTTTACTACATTCTCACATATATTGTTGCCCGGCCACTGATTGATTAAATATTTATTTATTGTGCATATTATTTGCAATCTGCTTAATTATCCGTAAATCAACAACGCCCCAGACGGAGCAGAGGGAGGCGAGGAGGGTACGAGAGAGAGCAAAACCGCTACTCATGCTCATTAATTATTAACACCTAGGGCGTAAAAAAACATTAATTAACTTTTATGCACACGCCACACTAATTAATATTTAATTTGCCTCAAATTGTACAATATTTTGCATTGTTCTATTCGTTTTACAGTTTCATCCGTCTGCTAATAGGTTTATTATATATATATTCCAACTGGACAATTTGTGAATTAACATAGAGAACACGCCCCTTGTCAGACAAGAGCTAATTTTATGCGATTCCCATCTGATCGAAAGCTGGCGCTTTATCAAATTATAAGCATCTCGCATACTTCGTGTTACTACCAATATATTGTTAACCGTTAACCAAATTATGTTGACATGAAATATTCATGGCATATTTGACATAAATCACTTAACATAAAAT
Source organism: Drosophila baimaii (assembly GCA_018874675.1). Lineage (NCBI taxonomy): Eukaryota > Metazoa > Arthropoda > Insecta > Diptera > Drosophilidae > Drosophila > Drosophila baimaii. The sequence continues at coordinate 32,986 of JAEIIU010047775.1, forward strand.
GCTTAACATCTTTATTGTGTTTGAGAGAACGAACGAGCCGAGCCGAGCGAACGTGTATGAATACAGATGCGAAAACTTAATAAATGCAAATTATTTTGGTTTCGACTGGCTGAAGTTTGAATCATTTAAATTAATGGTCATCTCTTGTCTCTTTTTTTTTGTTTTAAAAAATCTTATTTATCTAATAATTTAAAGCTAAGAGCAGCTAGTGTGAAATATGGCTTAATATATGTATAGCAGAGGGGGGCTTTGTTTGAAACAAACTCGTATTATCTCACTCACTTAACACACGTAATAATATTATTAATTTGAATTTAAATGTTAAAAGCTGTTAAGTATGCCGGACACGTTCTGCTTTCAATTAACACTTTAAGTTACAGCTCGCCTTAACCCCTAGAACACTTGCTTTCCTCTTTCCGGAATCTCGTTTTTTTATTTCTGGCTGAAACTTTTTCCGTGACACATTTTTTAATTTTGAAAGTTTCTTTTTCGGCTGATGCAGCAGCAGCATTTGCGCATAAATTAGAAGAAAGGAAATCAATAAAACTATAAGGGGAACCACTTTAAGATTTTTCCCCACTGTAATTTCATGGCTAATTTTCCCCACTTTCCATTTTCCACTTTCCAGCTACAGAAATGCACAGAACAGAGAAGCATTCAGAGCAGCATTCAGCGAATTCCCTGCTGAGAACAGACCTGCTGCAGATGTCCAGGAAAAAATGCAATAATAACCAGCAGAGACGGGGTCGTCGGAGGTGGGAGTCCATCAGCTTGACGGCTTTGATTCTGACCATTTGCTGCATGGCCCACACGTCGTTGGCCAGCGCCGCCGGTAAGTGTTGAAAAACTAATAAAATTTCGTTATGAGCCAAGTGATTGGACAGGCAACAGGACGACACACATTCCATATTTCAGACACTGAAATCTGACAGCAACATGCAGCAGAGACACACCCACTCACACACACACACCCACACACAAGCCTCAATTAAAAGCACATCAATAACAGTCATTGCCTCCCACTACGAGCCTGGTCTCCTCCCATAGGGATGTCCTTGCAATTGGCACTTGGCGCGCCATTTCGGCTTGAGGTCCTCCCTCTCCCTCTCTGTGTGATTCCGGATTTTGATTTATTTAACAATTTAGCAACAACATTGGCAATGTGTCGCCAGCTGTGACTGTGACATCCTTTCCTTTTGCCGAGGCTAGGAATTTGAGCTTCTAGGACATTTTTTTCTTCCTAGTTCTCTGTTCATAGCTAAAGAAGAACATTGAAATGTATGCCAAAAATCACAAATTGTATAGGGACCAAAAAAGTAAAAGATGAATTAAATTCCGGAAATAATATTTCCCTAAAAAAAAATGTCAAGAAATGTATTTAGAAACTGAGGAAAAACTGAGAAGAACATGAGGCACTAAGGATCTTAATTGTAGATTTTTAAAGCAGCCTTAATTGGCTTCCTTTGCATTAAAAAAATATTTATTTTAATTATACTTTTTACCTAAGCTTAGAAATACTTTAAATCGAATAAAACTTTATTATTCCCTGAGGTTTCAAACTCTTTTCTGCAATAAATAAGTTGTCCCCTCAATTAGTTTACTCTTTTTCTATAAACTTGTCTCTGTTTTTTGGCTATTTTGCCACGCTCCCATGGAATTGGCAATCCACAAACCGCAGAGACGCCTCAAAGCATGCAGTGGAAGCGAAAACAACGAACCAAAAATAAACTTGTCGCTGCAGTTTATAGGGAAATTAACACTACTCTAGTCCTCGCATGGCCCCAAGTGTGCTTCAAGCCAAAGCAAACATGGTCAGGACGCAGGGGGGGGAGGGGCGAAAAACAAGAGTTTAGCCAGCTTGGCTCGCTTAAAAATCCCCCTGAGGCCAAATTTGAAAAGCGCTTTAATCGCTAAGCTGCGTTTAGGCGTCAGATTCTGTGTTCCCGACGGTTTGTTCGCGTTTCACGTTTACCCCCAGCCCCAAATATGGGTGTGTGTGTGTGTGTGTTGGTGGCCATGTCCTTTTTGTCCTTTGTCTTTTACCAGCTGTTTAAACATTTTTGCTAACTCTGCCGTTGTTGTTTCACCCAGCAAAGTAGAGGGAATGTTTGGATTACATATAACAGTTAAAGAAAAATTATAAATTTATTATATTAATTTAAATAATTAAATTCTATGAAATACTATCATGGATTAGGTATTATTATAGAGGTGTTTTCCTTAAGGTTTACATCTACAAGCTGTTTTAAATGTTTTCCACATTAAGACCTTCTTTTAGACTCTTCCGAACCACTCTCCTATTTATTTCTTGTATGCTACATTTAATTTTTTTTTTTAAATATCCTAAAGGAAAGTATCCCTTAGTCGACTCCCACAATTATCTGTTAGTATTTTTTTTGCCGCTCTGTGCCACAACGAGCCGCCAAATGAGGCATCATCATGAGGGAAGGAAGGAAGGCTGGCTGCGGAATCCCGGGGCTTCCCCGGATTGGCACTCGCGGAAGTGGCTGCTGTGGTTTTTCCATGTGTTTGCTTGGCAGCTGCAATTTTCGTTGGCCATTTTACACGCCTCCCTCGCCCCTCTCCCCTTCGCCGGGCTCTGGCCACGTTCAAGTTCAGCGCTGGCCCAGCATAAAAAGTTGGAAAGATTCCCGGCCACAAAAGGGCGCTGTGTATGTGTGTGTGGCCTAGTATGCATTTTTAAAACAAGCCTGCTTAAATGGGGATTTTTCAGGACTCTCTCATTTCATTCAATGAATTAAAAAGGAGTTAGGCCTGGCAAATCCCAAAACCAGAAACCCCTTTAGCTTGCTTTTGCCCTAACAATAGGGTCAAATTGATTATGGTCAAACGGCACGAAATTAATTTTAATTTTTTATGTGCAACCTTTTTAATTTTCAATTAAGTGGGACACAGCCACGGATTGCCATAAAAGGTTTTAATTCGTAAGGAATACCTGTGAAGATAGAAAAGGAAAGAGCTGACCATTAAAATGCACTTACTTGGCTTGGTTTTTATTTGTTTCTTATTGAATGAAATCAATAAAGATTTTTCCCTTAAAAACTGAGTTTAGTTTTTACTGTCTGTAGTTTTTAATGTATTATTTTTTGTATTTACTGCTAGCAGTAAAAGTAAATTATATTAAATTAAATGCAGAAAGCATATTTTTGGTTGTGAAAACTAAACAAGCCAATACCTAGTATATTTTTAAAAGCCTACAAGCCTAAGGCAAACACCTTTAAGTAACCTAAAAAGCCCTGCAAAAAAACTGAGGTTTTCCGCCCACAAAAAAACCCAAGCGAACATAGAGTATTAAGGATAAAGAGGCCTACAAAAAAAGGAGCCTTGTTCTTTTTTAACAGCCTCCTTTTTATGAACCTGAAAATGGTGCTCGACCATAAACCAAAAGTCAAACCAGAAAATGGCACTCAAAGCCTTGTTAGGAGTGGAAAAACAAACCGAAAGACAAACTGAGGTGGCTTCAGGAGAAGTACAATGAGAAATGGATGCATTCCGGGGAGTAGTTGTGGGAAATCTGGGCAGGAAAAATCAAACTAAGTCACATGTAGGGGAAAAACCCTTTTGGTATTCCATGTGCAGCAGCAGCTGGCCCCAGGACAATTGCCAAGGTGAAAGCGGGAAAGGAAAACAAAAGAAAGCACAAAATTCGAAAGCATATAAAACTGAACTACAATTTTGCAAATTTTAAGCACATTTCAGTTGTGCTGTGAAAAAGTCCTCCGAGTGGCAAGAAAAATAAAGAAAAATAAAAAAATAAAGAAAAAAGCCAGCGATTTGCATATTTACACCCTGGCAAAGCATACATAACCTGCATACAATAAATCTTGTGACGTCTCGAGAGAAAGACGTCACGTAGCCAGCAGAGGATGGAGGAGGAAAGCCAGAGATGCTGCTGGGATACGCTGCTCTTCCTGTTTCCTGCTCTCAAGTTCCTGCCCTTGCTGCGAATCCTTGCAGTCTGAGCAGAAGCAGAAGCAGAAGGTCCCTGCATCCTACGTCGTCGGATTTGCTGCCGCTCGCCGCAGCCGCCTGACGGTGAAAAATTGTTGCCAGTTCGCATGAAAATTGTCAGAGCGCTATTACGAAAATGAAAATGAAAAGAAAATCGAGCTCATCATGTGTTTTATGTGCCTGTCTGTCGGTGTGTGTGTGTGTGTGTGTATATAAAACACACACTTATTTTTTGCTGCCCCCGCTCCCGCGCATTGATAATGAGAGCTGAAAAAATAAGCAGTAAATGCGGGCAAAGCACTGCATTTATATTCATGTGAAGTGTGCTAAAAAAAGAGTGTGTTTATAATAGTTACCGGGTACTGGTGATGGCGGTGACAAAGGAGCATTACGAGAATGGCTTAAACGGGACAGGTTCACGGGGGCCAAGTGGGAGCTGTCATCAAGGGGAAGCGTGCCAAACGGAAGCTGCTTATAAATAGGAATATGCATTGACTGGGGGATGAGAAGGGGAAATTTAAAATACAATACAAAATATGGGGTGCATATATAAGTGGGAACTGGGATACTGGTAATCCCTTCGCTTCAGTCTGTTAACTAAACTCGAAATAGGTATTTTAAACGAGGATTTGAGTAACTTTTAAAGCTTACTTACTATAATTAAGGCCTTAAAAGTCAAGATAAATTAAGGAGAATATCATATTATCCATAACAACATTTTACTCATAATTTGTTCAACTAAATCCTTTAATTTCACACTCTCTAAGCATTATTAAAGTACTTTTTCTTTACAAAAAACATCTTAAAAATGTAAGAAAAACAGACTAATATATAAGTAAAAAGCCTGAACAATCTTAAACAAATTATATGCCAACCAAGACATTCCAATTCCCCTTAAAAAGTAATATCCTGCTAGTTGTCTCTTTGCAACTAGAGTAATAATTCCCCAGAAACTGATTGACTTTCGACCAGTCAGTCTGTCGGTCTCTCCTGCACTTCCATCGCCCAACCACAACCACATCATGTGCTCCTATTAACTCGCATCCTGTGCAAGCCAAGGCAACCCACATATTGTTACACCAAAAAGCTGCCACGTGGAACGGGGTAAATGGATAAATAACGATATGTTTACAGATGGCACACACCAACCAGTGGGGGGCAGAGGGAGACAGGGAAAAGGGCGGGGCCCAAGCCGAATGTGTCGCTGATTTATATGCGAATTTTTATATGCACAGTTAAGGTGGCACGTACGTAGCTCCAAAGGGAGACCAGATCCAGCCCCGGAGACAACTCAACTCAACTCCTTGGCTGGTGGATTGTTGCCTGTTGCCTCTGCAAACACATGTGGCGGCATCTCCGGCTGTCGTCTGAAGAATTTGTATGCAAACAAAACGGGACAAACAACAAAACGGCAAACAAACAGGCAACAGACAGACATGCACACACACACAGACACACTCACTCACACACACACACTCAGACACACACACACACACACGACAATGTTTCTACTTCCATCCGCGTGGGAATGGCAAACGTCTTCAAGGCGAAAGCTGGCTGAGATTTCTTGGCCCCTTTTCTGCGCTTTTGTTTTGTTTTTTTTTTGTTTTTTTTTGGCCGGAACTTAAAGCTTTAAGCAACTGCAAATAGCTGCTCATTTTTAATGCATACTTCATAAATCCTTGTCATAACTTTGTTGGCCAAGTTGAGTGGGTGCCGCGCGGCGTGGAGTCTGCATCCATCTGCGCTTCATGGCGTTGCGTATACGCAACGTTTGCTGCGGCACTGCAATTTTACGGATTATGGCCACGCCCCCAAAAAGCAGAGCAACTATTTATCAGGCATTTATATGCAATGACACCCGCCAGAGAGCCATCAGCCATAAGCTAAGTTTTAGATCAGAAGTCATCAATAAAGACAGGAAGAAGTGAAAAAAGTTTCCAATAAGAGGGAACTTGGTATTATTAACATATTAAATTTTTAAATACTAAAATTTAAATATTAAAATAAATAAATAATAGTGCCACAACTAGTATCCTTTATTGGTTTTTAGTACAAAAACATTTAAACCTCTTAAAACCTTTAAAAACATTTACATTAAATCTTTAAATATTATTTTATTGTGTCTAGCGACAAGCTTAATCCCTTTCCTGCCTAACATCATTTCCAATACCCTTTTATTAACACTACATAAATTATTATGGCCAACCAGAGGCTCTTGAACTTCCACCAATTTGCCCCCAAAAAAGACAATTCAACTTCAATTAGCATTACAATGGCCCCAAGTCAGTTGGATTTTCTGCCAGTTGTACGAACCCTTGCCTCCCTCATTTTTCCCTTGTCTCAGTAAGCGGCGTAAAAAACTCTTCAGCAAACCGGAAATATTTTAATTTCCGCTTCTGCTTCTCTTTATTTTTATATATATTTTATTTTTTTTGTGACTGTTGCCAGCTTTTAGGCGTCGCCGTTTTTAATTGCAGAGTTTCTTGTTTTCGTTTTAGCCATTAAATTAAAGTAAATACTTTAAGCGTTTGGCAAACAGCAGAAGTCAGAGGTCGCTGTGAGAAAAACTCGCACTTCGGGCACTTCGGGAAGTGGCGTTAAAAAATTTGCATAAAATGTTTTAATTCAGAGGGGGGCGCTAGGATGTGGACTCTTTCTCCACCCCCCTTTTTCTACACCCGCATTATGTCCAGCTTGACATTTTAAAGACAACAGAAGGCCCCCTGACCCCCTGGCGGCTTAATTGAATTGTTTAATGGAGTCTTACGACAACAAAGCAAAGGAAAAAAGTAAAAAAAAAAGGAGCCGGAAGGCAAGGGAAAAATCAAAACGGCATAAAATAAAATGCGGGTCGCAAAGCAGATGGTTTTCCACCTTTTTTTTTTTGCAGCCTCCGTTCAGCCACCGCGCCCCGTTAATTTAACGCCACTTGGCAGTCGTAAAAAACGGCAACAAATTGTCGCCTTTGGTCAAAGGAAAAGAACTTCCGCAAAAGAGGATAAAGAGCCGGAAAAAAGGAAGAACAAAAATAAATCGAAAAGCGAAACGGAAAGGTAAAACGGATACATTATGATCATCGTTATCTCCAGGTCTCCAGCTGTTATCAGCTTATCGGGCGCTATCCCCCCGTCTAGCAGCGCATTCAATTTGCCATTTTATTAACCTGTCCGGGAACTACCTTCCCCCCTGGTTCCAACCCAAAACTTTTCCACAATGGCAAAAGTTAAATCTGTTCACATTATTCAAGCATTTACGTGGCTTAATCCTAGCAAAACTTTTCTCACCCCCGCCGCCACCAACAAACAGGGCAATATTTTTTCGCTTCTATTTTCTATAGATTTTCAATACAAACCCTGGGATATACCACCAGGATTTGATGCCAAAAAAAAGAGTATATATGTATATATATTTTTGTAATTTAAAGTTCCGGCAGACTTTGCGCCATAACTATGCCGATGAGAGAGCGCCGAGTAGTCACGTCTGGCCATAAAAGCGAATATATACTTTTTGGCATATGCAAACGTAGAAGGACTGCTTCCAGTCAAACTCGTGCCTGGCATTTACTTACAAGTGTTCCCTCCAGGTAATTCTATAAAGTTTTGGCCATAACTTTGCCAGAAATTATTGGAACTAGATCGTTAGGAAGTTATTTTTTGTGAGGAGTCAAGGAGGGAATCCATTTTATTGGAGCTCGTTGCAGGTTTATTATTGTTTCAAGGTGCTAAGGAGTTGTAAAAGGAGAGTAAAGTCTATAAAAAGAAATACATAAATAAGGGATATAATCATTGGAAATTGTTTTATTTTATTTAGTAAATGTTTATACATTTTTAGAACCTTTTTCCTTTAACAAAGATCCAATTTTAAGAGTGAACTGAGTTAATTTCCAAACTACATTTATTTATTTAGAAATTCCTTTTACTAAGGCTTTAAATGAAGTTAGAAAATATATTTACTTCCAGACATTTTTCCTAAATATTAACTACACCCAAAAATAAATGTATTCAAGTGCAGCAACCACAAAAAAAATCCCACTTTATGTTGCTCCCTTTAAGAGTCATGGCTTAAACACTGAGAGCCAACAATCATCGTGCAGGCCACAAATACGAAATACAAACTTTGGCCCCGGAACTTCAGCCCACAACTAACTGTCATAATACGTGCTCCAGATGCAGCAATAAGCATAATAATTCGGGGGGCCAAGGAGAGTGTGTAAGGACAACAAACCTCCAGACAGGACAAACAGAGAAACAGAGCTTCAACTTCGACTTGACTTCGGTAGCAGGTCAAATGGGTAACAACAGCAGCAGCAGCAGCAGAAAATCTGGGAAAACTTACTGGCGAAAACTTGCCTCCCCTCCCCTCTCTCCCTTGGTAGCTAGCTGCCAATGTAAAATTGTGTGTGAAATCGGAAAATGAGTCCCCAAGGAAGTTCATCGAAAAAATGGTGAGGACAGAGCTCGAATATGAACTGGCACATATTTTGTGGGGGGGGCAGGGGGAAAGCTTAAAGCGGCTTTAAGTGGTCAAGAGCACGCCTCGGTGAGCGAGATCCAGGAATCTGGTCCTGGAACCCCTGACTCGGCATGGTCTGTTGTTAGATGCCGGATGAGTTTGCGGATTCCTGCTTGTGTAATTGTGGGTTCTGGGGAACTGGGTTCTGGGCCCTGGGCTCTGGTGTTTTGGTGTTTTGCCGTTGGCTGTTGTTGTTTGCTTTTGGCCCTCATGAAACTGTTGCTGTTTTGATAGGGTTTTAGGCGGGATATACCGCAGCAGAGGGTGCTTTTTGGGGTTGAATTACCATTGCTTACTGCATATGCCAAAAAGGGGAATTAATTGGGTGTTTATTATGAACTTTAGGCAGCAGGTTACATGGGGAAATAGCAGCAAGAAATGGGTACAATCGAAAATAGTGGGATTCCTAGCTTAAATATTATTTTATTTTAAATAAACTTGTATATATAAAAGAAGTTTTTTTGAACAACTTGGTAAAAGAAGTTGCAATACTATTATTTTTAACAAATTAAAATCTTCTCTTAAATACCTATACCAAATTATTTATATTTCCTAGGGAACTAACCTTTCTTTCAAGCCCTAATTAATACGATAATATTACCACATCTAATGACAATTAAATGTGTTAATAATTCCCCAAATAAAAGCCGACAATTATCGAGAAAATCTCAAATCAAAATATGACCCACATAATTTGTGAAAACCGCAGCCAAAGCGCTAAGATCTTATCAAAATAAGCCAAGAAAACGAGAAATAAGCATGGGGAGGGGGAAAAGACATGTAACACAAGCCTATGCTGTAACGATCGGCCAATTGCCGAAGACAGTGAGAAGGCCAACAGCCAGCTGCCACTTGAGCGAACCAACATCATCCTCTTTCGGCCGTTTTGGTCTTTTGGCCTAATGCGAAAGGCAAACACAAAGGCCGGGACCGAGACTCACACACGTGCCGGCCGAGAGCGGCAGCAGCAGCAGCAACTTCTAAAATGAAAAGTGTTAAAAAAAACTTTTACTTTCGACGGCCGCCTGGCCTAGAGAGAGACCGCTGGAAGGGCCAGAGCCGGCATGTAAATTAGCTTTTAAAGACCAACAACAAACTGTGAGAAGACCTGGCCAACAAGTGGCGCTGGGCTGCGCTCTCTAGCCACGCTGCGGGTAATTATATTGTGGTCACGTTCCGGCGGGGCATCTGTTTTATGGAGTGTTACACTTTAACGCTCTTGATTTTTTTGTTTTTTTTTCTGCAGCAAAAAGAGATAGTGCTAATGACAAACTCTGGCCAAATTGAATAAAGCTTAAGCCTGGTGGTGAGTTGGTTATGTCTAACGAGGATTTGGCTTTGACTTTGACTTTGGCATGGGCTTTGATGAAGTGCAGCCTCTGTTATGCAACCAACATGGCGTATGGGCAACATGAGAGCTCCTTTATATACTTTATTTTAATCTTAAGCCCTTGCCAATGCTGATTAATGTCACGAATATATAAGCTTTAACCCTATGTGCAGATATATTGCATAATTACTTAGTACCCTGTAATTATATCATTAAAGAAGCATTTTTGGTTTAAGAAATTAAATACACCTTATATTCTCTAATTTACAAACATTTCCTATTAGTTTGACCCAAATCAAAGTAGCTTTAATAGAATATTAACCATGATTTAATCAACCCATCACAATCTAATCAGCAACAAAAGAGATTTTAATTAGAATTGATTTGCATTTTCATGTTAGAAATGTAATTAACCCATGCACCTTTATTTGCCTGACATCTGTCTGATTGGTCAAAGTAATTATGGACATTGAATTTGCTTACTAAAATAAATCCCAGGGTGTAATGTATGTCATTGCGAAATGTATCTGGCAATGTGATACCACCAGTAGCCGGCGCACATGCCAATATGTGATTACTCAAATTGCTACAATTAGGCCTGGCTCTCGGCTCCCGGCTCCATCTCCCTGGGCTTACCGGGGAATCCTGTGTGCTGGCTGGGGGCTAATGCGCCTAATGACAGTTCGGATGAGGCGACGAAGGGCGGCGGCGGTCAGGTGGTGTCCTCCGCCTCCTCTGGCCATTATTAATTTAAATAGCCGCCTCGGACATGGATGGAATGGGGATTACTACTACGGATGGTTACGGATGCAAACACGCAAATGCCGTACGGTTGGGTACGGTTGGGGTTCTGTGAATTACAATATTACTATGGCATTTCACACGTCTGCCTTGATAATTCGATAAGACCTAAGGCTTGGCACTTGATGTAGATTTTAGTGCTAAGTTTTGAGATACTTTAGTGTGGTAGGAAAGGGTGAAGCTTGGTTGGTTATTTCAAGACAGACAAGTGTTTATCTTTTGGAATAACCAACTGGACATTCAGTAAGCACTTGTGTACACTAATTTAATGTTTATTTTATTGGTTTACTCCTGGATTTGTTGGTTCTAGTGTAATCAAGAGGGGGAAATCCATAAGTTGCACATTATCAGCAGGTAATCAAGAGGGGGAAATCCATAAGTTGCACATTATCAGCAGGTATAGTATTGATTTATAAACAATCAAGTGTTAAAAGGAACTTTAAAGAAAGAAACCTGATTTATTTATTTACCTTTATAATGCAAACGATTATTTGTTTATTTATAAAATAATATATTTACTTTTATAATGCCAAATTCTACATATTTTCTTAATAAAATACTATACTTTTATATTATTTTATGACTCTTTGCTTTCCCCCTTAATTTATTTCCCTAAAATAGACTTTGGCTTTTGAAATAATTTATATTTAATTATGTATTCTTTATTTCTTATATACTATAATGCTTAATAAATACATATAGTTAATAATTTGTACCTTTAATTTAATATTTCTCTCATTTCTTTTTCTAAAATGGATTATAAACTATCAGAATAAATTGTTACCCTTTGCTGTATACCTTTTCCTTGATTTTGTACTTCTCCCCTTACTTTATGCTCTAGAATATGCAGTTTATAATTATTTTCCAAACTTTTAATAAGTTTTAAAAGCCACAACAAAGCTTGGCTAGCTTGAATTTAACTTTTACAGAGAGTTAAAGTTAAAGTTAAACTAAAGCAAATTGCCTGGACTATACATTATTTATTATATAATATTTCATTATTTCCTGTAAGCCATATGTTGTTCTTTTTTCCCTTGCACACCAACATTAAATCGTTAAACTTTTGATTGGTTTCACCTCAATGCCAACTTTTACTCCGCCTCGTTTTTGGCTTCGTGCATATCACCTGCCATTTAGCCGTATAATTTGTTGTCTCACATATTTACCTTTTTTTTTTTGTTTTTTTTTTGCTGTTGCGGCGATGAGTTTGTGTTTTGAGACAAAGGTCTCGTCGCGGCTGCTGCCTCATTTATCATCTTTGTCCAGAAGCGGGACAACAAGTGCAACAACGTGGCCAGAACCCAGAGCCAGAGCACTCGAAAAGCTCATTTGTTGTCATTTGTCCGACTGCCAGCCACCCGTGCCCCTTCTCCCCCAACTTATTTTGATTGTTTTTTTTTTTATTATTTTTATTGTTTTTGCTTTCGTTTTGAATGGCATTTAAGCGTCGATTTGAAATCGCATTCACAACTGCCTGACTTACGCGCCGCTGGTTTCTCGGTTTCCGCTGAAATTCCCCATGGAAACAATGGAATTATCATTGCTTTTGTAGCAGGTCTGTGTGTATAATGCTGTCTATAAGCATGACGGCATATTCTTGTTACCAATTTGGAGTTTAGCCTGTGGTGACATGCAAGCGGAGAAGATCGGATTGCGGGCTAATAGAATAATATAAGATTTACGAGCACATAATTTATGCAATTCATTGATTTATAGTGCTGGAAATATTTCTTATATCAAGCTAAGCGGCTTCAAAGTAATATTTAAGATGCAGACCCTTATTTTCTATTTTATTTCTTAATCTTTATTAATATGGCTTTAAGTTTAGCTGTCATAAAGGGACTTATTTAACTCGCTTTCTGCGTTGAGGTTATCCCTTCTGGGTGGGCACTAACTTCACAGTTCGCTGACTTAAACAACTTTACCCCGATAAAATAGCAATTACACTTACGATTCATGGGCTAAGAATTTCTTTATTGCGTTCGGCTGAGCAGAAGTCATGTCAAACTAGCGCATTTTCTATCTTACTAACCGCAAACTGCTTAAGAGACCGAGCCCGAGGTCGAGAGTCCCGCCAGGATTTAAACGCTCGCAGGAAAAGCCACTTGCTGGGAATGTAATAATGATGGAAAACATTTTCTCCGGCGGCATCCGGCCAAAGTTGAGTAGTTTGAGTTTATGAAATGTGTGTGGGCGTCCACCGGGGAGAGACAATTTTCCGCAATTTCCGCGATGATTTCGGGATGATTTGTTATTGCTGTTGGTTTTGCGGCCTTAGGCATTTATAGCCCACAATATTTATCAATGGGTGTTAAGTTTTATTAATAGTGGGGCTCACTTCGAGAGGGAGAGAGGGTGAGATGGTGGGATGCTGTCAAAAATTTGCACCAAAGCCAACGATGATCTTAATGGCTTTCTACCGATAAGGAAGCAAGCCTAAAGTGGTTGACTCTCCTATCCTCTCCTTTCCCCCGAAAGTCATTTCCCTTGGCTTGTTTATAACAATTGCCGCTGGCATTGTGCTTATCATTTATCACGACAAAAATAAACCAACATTAATTTAGAATCAATGCAATTTATGGGTATGAATCAGCCAGCAGCAGCAACCTTTGCCTCACATTTACATAATAACTTACTTCTCAGTGTATATTTCTCTGGAACAAAAAACAATCAAAAGCTAATTTACAATGCAATTTCGCAGGGGACAATTTATTGTCAGTCGGCCGAGACAGAGGATTACAGAACTTTCAGCATTACAGCGAAATCTGAAGTCTCGCGGTGGCGTATACGTAATCTGACGCGCCGAGTCGCAGACAAATGTCAGTCCGCCGCCTGCCTGCTTGCTTGCTCCACATAATGTGCATAATAATTCTGCTCATTTGAAATGTGTTGGCTAGCCAAAAATTAGGCAAAATACGACAACAACAACAGCAACAAAAATACAGAAAAAGTAAAGTCCGCGAGACAATGGCAAGTCGTAGAATTAGCGCTGCGTTCCACAATGAAAACAGAGCGCAAAACGGGAAGCTGTTCTACTAATTGCAGCGTTTCGGATTTCAGAGACATGTGTGTCTCTCTGTCGCTGTCTCTGTCTCTCTATCTCTGTGTTGCATAACAAGCCACAAAAACAAAAAGCAAAAAAAACAGAAAACGCTTAAAAAAAGACTACAATGAGAGTGGGAGACGGCAAAAATTATTTTAGCTTACTTTTGCTGAAAGGAAAGCGGCGAAAGAAGCGCCAGTCATAACTGAAAAATTCTTAGCTTAATGGAGAAATGGGAGAAATATAATATAAATCGATATGGGTTTTTCTTTATTAATTTTACTGGGGGTGTGTCTAACTTAAATGGGTTTAAATGGCAAAAGCAAGGCTACCTTTGTTCCTAAGAACTTGCAAAAGAATTGTAAGTATGCTCTTCAAACGCTTCTTTGACTGACTCCATACCAATTAAATAATTAATTATATTATTTTATACATATTTTGGAATACATTATATATAGTATTCATAAACAAAACTGAATTAAGGTTTAACCTTTACTGATTATGTAGCTGATTAACCTCAACTGATTATGTAGGATATTTGTATATAAAAAGTTGCACACACATTAAATTCCCTAAATACTTCTCTAAATCTGATAATAAATATTTAAATAATACATTCCATACAGTATTTATAAATAAATTATAAATAAATCCAAACCAATACAAAATTACTCTAGTCTTATATTCATTTTACCCCACCCTTTCTCTGGGATTAAAATTAGAAATTTAATTTAAATTAAATACCTTAAATGCTTGCTTAAATCCCTGTAACTTTTACCGAATTTTCCCCCATAAAAATAACTTCATTTTAAACTAAATCGACCCTTTTGTTGTTGAGTTCATTCCCCCAACTCAGAATGCCAAAATAAAAACAAGCAACAATGCGAAAAACTGAGCAGCATATGCAGTTCCCCTAATGAGTGCTAGGAAAACAATTTAGTGAGGGATGTGTGGTGTGTGGGTGTGTGTGTCCTGTGTGTGTGTGTGGGAGTGTGTGAACATAGCTCCAGTTTATGAGGGGACTCAAAATAAAGGATGGCCAGCCAGCCAGCCACAATAAAACCGGAGCACGGGGCGCATGATTAATGCTCGCACATATTTAATCATTTTTCATAGCAAAGTGACAACAAGGCTCGCTCAGGGAAAAGTCTTTAAGTAAGACAATTTTCCAAAGCGAGAGGGGTTTAGGCGGGCTATGGGTTTGGGGAAATGGAAAATGTTTTTTTGCCTCAGACAAGGCTTGTCAATCGGAATTATTCGCCAACTGGACAATCAAGGAGCGTAGACAAAGCGACTGCCACTCCATCTTGTGCTCCTCTTTTCGGTTTCGGTTTCGGTTTTGGCTTTGGCTTTGACTCTCTGGATTGGGGTGGCCCAATTGGGAGTCGCCTCAAACTGGGCAAACAAAAAAGCCAAACTAAAACTAAACTCATTTAACTTTGCCGTATTTTGATAGCATTTTACCTTGCCCAGTTGGCAGCAGGAAGGAGCAGGAGGAGCAGCAGCAGCAGCAACAGGAACAACAAACAACTGTTATCAAAATGTCATTCATTCAAATATGTACCGACTGACAGGGAGCCAGGGGGTCAAAGGACATCTGCCTCTGTCCCTTTTACACTCTACGAAAATTAAGAAAAAAAAAAAACATCAAAATAATCCAATTACAAGTGTAAATTAAAGCTGTAGCCGGGCAATTTGCATTTCCTTTTCCATTAAAGAAACACACTGCCCCAGCACTTAGTCAGGGGAGAAAATATGTGTGTCCTGGGAGAGCGAGTCCTTAAAAACCAGTAGTGATAATCTAATTCCAAGACTTAATTATTAAGACATCAGGGAGAAGCCCTTGATCTGCGATGGGGAATTTAATCATTAATTTCTTAAGAGAAATATAAAAAAATAATTATTGGGAAATATTTACAAGGATATATTGAAGTTAACTAGCTTTTATTCCCTATTCCTGAAAGCTTTTATTTGTTTAAGAAATATAATAAAATTAATATAAGTACTTCCCTTTATTATATATTTTTTAAATATTAGAGAGCTTTTAATATAATAAAAATATAAACAGAATAATAAAAAAAAGGTGCCTAACTCACATATTACATCATCCCTCATATCCTTAAATATATTATAGAATATTCCCCTTATTTTCTGCCAGTGCCGCATTCTTCTCAATGGCCTTTTGTTGACTTTCTGCCCTCTCTTATTTCACACTCGGCTTTTTTCTCTTCTTTTTTTTTGTTGCAGTGCCCGCCATTGAGAGTAGCAGTGCCTCCTCCACAGTCGTCACGGTCGCGGTCACGCCAAGCCCCGCGGATAGGAGCAGCTCCAGCAGCAGCAGCAGCAGCGGAAGCAGCACCACGGAATCACCAGCCGAACAGCAGCAGCCTCAGGGTAAGACCCCGAAAACTAATCCTTCTCCTGCTGCTTTTTCCAAAAACTAAACTGCAAACAATGTGACTCTCTCCCCTCTCCGCTCTGTCTCCCCGAATTGTTTATAGGCCAGTGCCTCCAGGATGGTGTCTGGGTGGCGGAGACTGCGGTGCGGTGCGAGAAGCAGGCCAGTTGCCGGGCCATCCAGCGCACAGGCCACTGCTGTCCCGATTATAAATGCGGTAAGTGCCCACACCCGACCATGCCACGGCCTCTCGGATGCATTTATGCAAATCCCCTCTTCTCTATGCTCACGCTCACCCCCGGTCCTCTTTCCCGCCCGCAGATTGTGAAAAGGATGGCAAAACTTATGCCAATGGTTATAAATTGGTTGATCCGGACACGCCATGCACCGTGTGCTACTGCAAAGGTGAGTGTGCTGGCATGAAGGTGGGGTCCTGAAAATTAGCCATCAAGTGTTTTGGGTTCAATTACGGGGTAATTACGGGACACACTTTGAGGGGGTTTAATTAGGAGTCTATAGTAAATAGAAAGTATAGTTTTAATATAGCATTTATTATTGGTTTTCAAATAAATATATTACGATTTATAAGTAGTGATGGAAGGGATAATTTATTTAGTTTTAATATGTAGTTCATATAATCACATGAAAGCTGATGTTTCTGTAAATATTTCTCATTATTGTATTCTCCAAAAATATAATTAAATAATAAATATTTTCCTACGCTACA
Organism: Drosophila baimaii; assembly: GCA_018874675.1. Lineage (NCBI taxonomy): Eukaryota > Metazoa > Arthropoda > Insecta > Diptera > Drosophilidae > Drosophila > Drosophila baimaii. The sequence continues at coordinate 49,772 of JAEIIU010047775.1, forward strand.
ATTTTATTAAATAAATATATTAATGAAGGCCTTACAATTACATAAATATATTTAAGTTCCTTACAAAAAAGCAACCTTTGATAATCTAATGCATTTTCTGTGGGGCATTATGTTATGTATTATCTATTTAAGATCTTGAAATATTCGAATTATTGTAGCATATTTCGTAATTATTTATTTATATATATATTAAGAACATATACAAATATTAAAATCAATTAAAAATTAATATCTATTTATTTTTCAAGTCAACTTAAATTAAATGCATTTTAATCGAGTTCTAACAAATATTTACCTATTTTCTATGGGGGTTAAGGGGCTTCAGAAAATGGGAACATACATTTTAAATATACATTTACATGTTTAATTTTAACTCTATTTGATTAACTTAAATTTAAGAAATGTAAATGAATTTCAAAATGTAGGTAAACAGTGAACAATTTAATTTATTTTTACTGCAGAAGCCTCTTTTGCTCCTAGTTAATTTTTTCTGTTTCCCTGTAAAGTATACAAATCGTTTAAAAACAATTTACATATTTTTGTTTAATAGAATATTATTTTTTCACCTGTTTTTCGTACCTGTGTTTGCCCTGCTGTTTGAACACTTTTGCCTAAAAAACACACACTTCATTTATTTTTGCAGGCGGCGAGATTGTTTGCAGCTCGGTGACCTGTTTCCGGCGCGACGACTGCATGCCCAAATACGTGCCCGGCCGCTGCTGTCCGGAGTACGACAACTGTCCAAGTGAGTGCCCACCCACCCGCTGACCACTAGTTCTCCACTAATCCAATCTTGTTATTATCCCTCCCCCCCTTCAGTTCTGGACAACAATCCGCCGCTGGTCGGCGATACCATGAGCAGCAGCTCCTCCACCACACAGAGGCCGTCGGCCCAGGCTCAGCCGGCGGGCTTTAACTGGAATATCACCATCAAGGAGATAACCAAGCCGACAGAGATCCGGATAACCGATGACAACAAGGTCAAGCCATCAATGATACCCACCCGGAAGCTGGGTAGCAGCAACCTACTGCCAACCACCGAGGGACCGGTGCCAAGCAGCAGTGCAGGATCAGTGGACAGCACCACTACGGTGTCTGCGACCACTCCGGCGGCTTCGATGAGTACTCCTCAGGCTGTTAGTACCACAACCGTAGCTACCATGTCGCCGGCTGCCTCGGCAGCCACACCAACGGTCACCGGAGCAACTCCAACGAAGCCCAGCCAAGACAGCAACCTCAAAGCGCAGCCAGGCGGCTCTGGCAGCAACGAGAGCTTAAAGCTCATCGCCTCCGTGGGCTACATCGAACGGCCGCTGGCCTCCAGCAGCAGCAACATTGTGGAGCAACAGGTGAAGCCTCTGGTCACCTACAATGCCGAGGGACTGCAGCCGCTGGCGGAGAGCGATCCCAGCAAGGTTAACATCAAGCGGGAGTACACCACCGAGGGAACGGTGTCGAGCACCAGAAACTACGAGGAGGCAGTGCCCCTGAACGCAGGCCTGTTTATCCAGAATGGATTCAAGGATTCCCTGGTTGAGTCATCGGATGGGGAACTGGAACCGGATACGGCGGGCAGCGATAACATCTACCACATCATCTCCACCACCGAAGGACCCGGAACCCCTGCCAACAAGATCACCACAGATGCACCGCCCAGAGCCAGCGAGGCCTCACCCATTGGTAACACCACCAAATCGGAGGTGGAGATGAGCAGCACAGAGGCTCCTCCGGCAGCTGTGAGCAGCGAGATACCGCCGCTAAGCTCCACCCACCACCACATGGATGTAGAGGATGATGTGCCCCAGGTGGAGTCCAATCCGGCCTATCCCTCGCTGCCCGAAGACGACTTCAGTCTGCGCGATGTCAACTTTCCTTTGGTGGAGCTGGAGGATATAGCCGAACCCGAAAAGGATGAGCCCCGGAGCATACCCAGTCCCTTTGAGGTGGACACCAGGCACGTGAAGCTGACGCCCGACACGACTCTGGATGGCAGTGGCAGCGGCGGCGGCAGCGGGGGTGGTGACTTCGATCTCTACCAGGAGAGGTCTTCCACCACGGATCACATGATGGTGGCCGCCTCGTCCGTGCGGGAAAAGAGCGTCCAGGTGCCCCTGCTGATGTACAGTGGCGAGGACACCTCCGGGGAGACGCGCATCCAGACGGGCAGTGATCTGCAGCAGCTGGAGAAGATTGCCAGGAACGAGACGGACGAGGAGCTGGGCAGCGGCGAGATCCGAGACCGCGAACCCATTACGCCCAGGTCCATGCCAGTGTCCGCCCTGGATATCGATGAGCTGGGTTCGGGAGCGGGCCAGGCGGGCGGTGTGGATCCCAAGGCCGATGCCGAGAGCCTAAAACTGGACGAGAGCCAAGAGTCCGTGGCCCGGACCAGTTCGGTGGACAGATCCTCGGCGAGGGCCGAGAAAAGCTTCGTGGAGAGGGCACTACCACTGGGACGCCTGTATCTGCAGCGGATCTACTGAGGAGGAGCCGCAGCGGAAGTTGGTTAACTTGGAAGATCAAACCTTTATTGTATATACATACACCGCAAAGCAGGGATGCCCACACAAGGCACCTGAGGTCCTCCCACGAGTCAGCTTCTCTTACGAAGTTTGCCGAAGCTGGAGCGAGGTCCCCCGGGTGCCCTGTGTGGGCAACCCTGCCGTAAAGCCTAGTAACTTGGAAACGCAACGAAAATCCAACCATTCAAGTGAGCGACAGAGTTAGGTTAAGTAGCCAGAAAAGGGGAGAGGAGAGTCCTTTGACGATTATCATTTCCATAGACTGCATAGACGACCATCTGAATTTATCAACCTACGAACGTAAGCAAAGCTGGGCTCCCCAAATGCAATAACGAAATGTTTCATTATCCGGCAATCCGCATTGCCTAGTTATATATATATATTTCTATATTTATACGTATCGACCTAAGTGCACATCCAAGACATCCATCCAAATCCACAATCGAAATTCATCGAGTAAGAAATTTTTTAACTTGTTTTATCTCATCATGATTTTATTTAATTTGTAATTTATTTCTTAACGAAACGACGAACGACGAACGAACGAACGAACGTATGTGGAAATGATTTGAAAAGCATTAACTATTCGCTCTAGTGGTGATTTATTTTTAAAACGCAAAGGCAAACTACTATATAGTCCTCTTTGATTTGAAAAGCTTTTAAGTTTAGACTGAATATGGCAAAGTTTTAATTTAAAGCTAATTTACTTCTACATTTAACGAACGTAATTTATATAAAATTTAACTAATTTAAACTTGACATTGAATGGAAGAGGAGGGATCATATTCCCCAGAAGGATTTCGAAACTAACGAGAAAAGCAAAGTGTCAAAAAGTGAAAAGCAGTCATTTTTTAGTTAATAAATAAATACTTTTATGAACATAATTTATTTAGGCGATGATCATGCACGAGAACACACACACAGATTTTTTGAGACAAAGTAAACTACATTATGGTAATACTTTAACTAGCGTTAATTTAGTATCAAGCTCATTTTATGAATGTATGAATTATGAAATAAAAATGAGGTAATTCTAAAGCAAGCAGAGGGAATTTTTAAAAGCTAAAGATGATGGAAGAAAGGTAAGTTTGAAGGGAAGAAAAGAGCCTAAGGATAAAGTAAAGCAGGTAAGTTTAATAAGTAAAACATTGATCCAAAATAAACGTACTTTACAATGTTATGCACAAGCCCTACGTGTAAGCAGGCTCGTTGGCCCTTTGGACACCGGTCCTACCCGATGGTTGCGCAACCAGCATCTGCCACGCCTCTGCGGCGGATCCCTCATTACACATGCGAGTGCATGAGGCGGCAATTACCGAGAAATTAAATAAACAAACCGAACGGAGCAACAATCGACGGCTACAACGACGGCGACGACGACAACTGTTGCATCACGACCCAAGCCAAGACACAAGAGCTGCCGGTGGCGGTGGGGCAAAGTGACTCGGGTTACATCGCAGTGAACCGCAGTGCTCAGTGCGCGCACTGTCCAGCTGGCTTACATAACAAGGTTGAGGATACAACAACCCGACTCCAACAATTTATTGTTAATCAGTATGCGCAGCGGGATCAGCAGCAGCAGCACCACCAGCGAGGAGAAAGTCTGGCGAAGAGCATTAGGAAAAGGCCACAAAAAAAAGCGAAGAAATAAATCACTGCGACTCCAATCCGATCGAGAGTTTGCAGAGGAACCAACTGGTTTTTCGGGGGAGGATCACTTTCGCTTTCGAAAATACAGAAACGCTTCGATTAAATATGGATAGTGCTCTTTTTTTTGTACATTTATTACCGAAAAACTTAACAATGAGTGTGCGATGATGAATGCATTTGGAATTTAACCTACGACCTCAGTTGCGACCGATCTGATCGACCTGGGACTGCAGGTTGTTTATCACCTCGGAGGGCACCTGATCGCCCAGGATCTCGAAGAGATTGATGCGCTGGTTGCCGGGTATCTGCTCGTACGCCCCCAGCTCGATGCCCTCCTGCACGTTCTGGATCTGGGCATCCTTGGGGATGAGCAGCGTCTGCTGCGCCTGCCGGATGGCCTCGTTTGTGTAGGCGGCACCTTCGCGACCCTGGGGCAGGGACTGGGCGCCGGCCAGCAGCAGGGCGAGCATGGAGCACAGCGCGAACACTTTCATCTTGTTTGGTTTTTCGGGTTTTTACGGGGATGATCTCTGCTTTCGAAGGAGAGTTATCGAATCTTATCGAATTTGTTCGATGAGCAAAATCGAGCCTGTCTTACCTTGCGCGCGGCGTTTGTTGTAATGTTTCGGCTGCGCAGGCGCCGGGCCTTTTTTATAAGCTGACAGCTCTGGGCAGCGCTGCGCCGTAGCTCAGCCGCTGGAAGCCCCGAAAATCTGGAAAGCTTCAGCCTCAGCTCTGCAGGTCTTCAGCTCTTTGATATTCCATTTCGCCTCGTTTCTGGTTTTCGGCCGCAAAAAAAATAAATAAATAAAACCAAAAACCGCTGCAGTGTTATTACTTCCAGCTTAATATCCCAGCGACCCATTAAGGTAACTACACTTTTTTTTATTGGAAATTCATTTCTTGGGCATTTGTCCAATTTTAATGCGAAGGTTAAGCGCCACTTCGGAAATGTCAAGTGGCTTTTAACCTTCCAGTGCGCAGTTAGCCACAAAAGTGGTCTTTCAGGTGCCATCTGGTTCGTATTAATAGCCAAAATCAAAAACAAAAACGAAACATAACAGATTAACAATTACCAGTCTTTGAAGAGTCATTTACAAATTGCTGCCACGGCTGGTCGTTTTTTTATTTTTCCGTTTTTGCGTAAGACGAGCAAACGGGAGGGAAGTGCGAGAGCAAGAAACCAAATTACAGCAAATCATCGGCATCGTTGCCTGCTTGGCTTGCAAAAAATGTTTAATTATCAAATATTGCAAATTTAGCTCGTATCTTTTGTGAATTGTTATTCGTTTTAACTATTATTTTAATGGTGCAACAGCAAGCGGCAGAGTTTTAGAAATAATCCATTGGCCAAACCAAATTTTAAGATTTAATTTAAGGATAATAAATATATAAGTAAATAAAAATGTCTAATTATTTAATTAATAATTATAATTATATATATGAGACCGTTTTTTTTTTTAACCATAACTTAAAAATATTTAACATAAACTACATAAGACATAAACAAATAAAATGTAAAAATTCGTAATATACAGTTTCAAAAAACCGTTGCTTTCAATAGCAATGAGCTACCAGTTTTGAATCAAGGGCTACCACCTCTTTTCATTAGTCTGGCAACGCCATTTCATGAGACCATCATCGATGTTAAAAAATCGATGTATCGACAGCATCGATAGTAATTAACATCGATTTATTAGCTGTTTTGTTTTTATTTTAAAACACGCTTTTTTTAAGCTTAATTAAATCTGTAAAAACATTGTTTATTGCGTGGTTAACCCACTCCAGTATCCATTAAAAGTGAAGTTCCGAGAGGCAGCACAAGTGCGGCGCAACCAACGATACGCGAGGGAAACAAGTGCCGCTAAGGAAAAACGCACGTGGGCCCGGAGATGGATGTGGAAAACGGCGAGGGGCAGGTGCAAGTGCACCTCAAAACCAAGCAGGAGCAGTGAGTCTTCCTCGAAAACGTGAATGAAACTGTCACTCCAAGATTATCTTTCCAGTTATGCCGTGCCGGATGTGCCCTATGCCATCGATGGAACCGTTGCCACCGTCGAACTAAACACATTCGTGAACGCGCTGCTCCAGCAGAAGGATGGCGCCGTCGTGGATTTCGATTTCCTGGTGTTCGATGAGTACCTGCGCGGCCGACTGTGCGATCACCTGCGGGAGAAGGCCATCAGCTTCGAGGACGCCATCGAGATCGAGTATGTGGAGCGTTTTCCGGCGCCAGAGCCGCAGGACTGCCTGCTTCACGACGACTGGGTGTCGGCGGTGAAGGCCAGCGGCAAGTGGATACTCAGCGGCTGCTACGACAACACTCTGAACATCTGGACCAACAAGGGCAAGCACATCCTCACCATTCCCGGTCACACGGCGCCCATCAAGGCGGTGGACTGGATATCCCTGGACGAGGAGAATGGTCGCTTCGTGTCGACCTCCCAGGATCAGACGGCCATGATGTGGCAGTGGAACGTGGCCGCCAATTCGGTGGAGTGCGTGTCCGTTTGCAAGGGCCACGAGCGTGGCGTCGACAGCGTCAGCGTGAGTCCCGATGGCCAGCGATTTGCCACAGGCTCCTGGGACACCATGTTGAAGGTGTGGTCCGCCGAGCTGGACGATGCCGCCGAGGGCTCGTCCAAGCGGATGAAGGAGAGCGGCGTGAGGGTGCGTACTAGATTGGATTTTCAAACTTTATGTTCTGGATAACCTGGACTTCCCTTCACAGACCCCCAAAATGACGCTGCAGGGACATAGGGAGAGCATCTCAGCCGTTCAGTGGATGGATGCCACTACCCTGCTCACCGGCAGCTGGGATCACACACTCAAGGTCTGGGACCTAAGCCTGGAGGGCATCAAGACCGAAATATCCACCAACAAGTCTATTTTTGATGCCAGCTACTCCAAGCTGAACCGCCTGATACTGACTGCCTCGGCGGACAAGAATCTGCGGCTCTACGATGCCAGGACGAACCGTAAGTTCACTTTTCTAAAGTCTTATCTATGCAGCCAGAGGGTATTAATCATAATATACCTTTTCAGAGGGCTCTGTGGTGCGCAACACTTACCTGGGACACAATGCCTGGGTGCAGACCGTCATGTGGTCCACCACGGAGGAGTTCCTCTTTGTCTCCGGCTCCTACGACAACCAGAACAAGCTGTGGGACTGCAGGAGTCCCAAGGCCCCGCTCTACGATCTGCTGGGTCATGGCGAAAAGGTCCTCGACATCGACTGGTCCAACCCGAAGTACATTATCTCCGGCGGCGCCGACAATTCGGTGCGCGTTTTCAAATCACGCAAGGCGGTATCGGACGATATGGAAACCAAGTAAACCTAATTTTGTAGAAAAAAATCTTTATAAATACGAGATAAGTTTCAAGTAAATAATGTAAAAACTTAATCACTTTTTGTATATTCATTTTTACCTACAAATTGGGGGATTGCGAGATTCCGAAATCAAATATTCCAAATATTTTCGAATCTACAAAAATAACTAAGTTGGCAGCACTGATTCCCTTTTGATGTGAGAGTTGCCAGATCACAGAAGGCGGGTGGCAGCTCCAAGTATCGATAAGGACAGCCGATAAAATTATACTCTGTATTTTTTTGGTATATTTCGCACCTCTTGTGGTATTTTCTGTGGCATATTCGAACCGTCGCGACGCGGCCACTCTGTTTCAAAGATAAAGACGGCTTTTTCCCCAATCAAATTTGCAAAGACCGATTTTAAGCAAATAAAAACGCTCGCGAAGGTGCCAATATCGTCGCGACACACGCCCCCGTACCGCCCGGCACGGACGACGTGAGCAGAGCAGGACAGGAGCTGCACGCCCACCCACAGCGAAGGCCGAAGGAGCACGAGTGCGAGCGAGAGGGCAGCAGCAGGCGACACAGGCGAGCGAGACTTTTTCGCAAGTGTTGTGATAGAAAAAAGCGAAGTTAACTGCGACAAAGAGGTGTGTATCAGTGAAAAGTCGGCCAGAAATGCACCGATTATGCAGCAGCACTCTGTTTCTCGAAATTGTGAAATCATGCTGTCGGCCGCGGGCTGCGCAGGGAGCAGCGGCGGCATCATATCATCGTCCGACGACGACGACATCGGCGGCGGCGGCAACGCGTTTTGCAAATGTCTACTGCTGATTGATTTTTTGCCGCATGCAGCGCTGCATGCAGCTGAAAGTCTGTTTTCCACGGCTCGCACGGAACCGTATCGCCCGTTCCAGGGTCACCAATATACCCGGGTCCAACGTAGTAGCCCCCCCGGCTAGCCCCTCTGCCTTGCTGTCGTAGGGTTTTTGCCAAAATGGCCGCTGCCCCCGGCCAATAAAAAAATGTGTGCGTTAGTGCAAGAAAAAAAAGGAAATCCCCTACGCGCCGCTGCTGCCAAAAACAAGAGTGGAGTAGGCTCCACTTCGAGCTCCCTCTCTCCTTTGGCTGTAAACCAGGTCAAGGACCCTAAGGGGTTCCCAGAGTCACATGTAAACGAAGGCCTTCAGAGTTTACATTGGTAAACAATGAGAGGTTCCTATGGGGGAGCTATAGGATTATAGTACTACGATTTTATTTATCGGTTTTAAAACTATTTGAAATGAGATATTCCAATTTTATGGCACTTTGAGTTTTTGTTCCTGTGAAACCTATGTATGTGAAATAGTAGCTGGAATATTACCGGAACCTTTAAAAATCTTTATAAAGTCATAATAAAGCATAATATGCAAAGGGCAGCCGTCAATATCTAACTATGAAAGATTTATGATCATTTGATTCTTCATAAAAATCCTGTAGAAGAAGTAATCCCTTAAGAATCCAGCTTAACATATAGATCTATCTTTTAAGCCGCAGAGTCCCAAGTTTCAGACATTTTCCTTTTAAAATAACAAAGTTATAATAATAATAACCTTCTTCGGAGATTTGCTAAGCTGTAGGACAAACGATGATAAAAAATAGCAATAATCAAGAGAGCCTTGGACCTTTCTATGGTTTTAAAATCCCCCTGACAGCTGTCAAAATTATCCTGCTACACAAAGCAGGCTATTCTTATTTAAAGGCTTGTCACTAATCTATCATAACTCTCTTCCCTCACAACAGCTCCGACTCATATAAAAGTCATGTCTTCAACGCCAGCCGCAGGCAGTGCCGCCGAGGTGGCCACCTCAAGCGCTAGCTCCAATGCCAGCGCACCCAGCACAGCGACCAGCAATGCCAGCAATGCTAACCAAACCACAGCCGCCGCCGCCACGACACCTGCTCGCGGTGGTCGCGGAGCCAATACCAATGGCGGCGCCTCGGGCAGCAATGCTGGCGGTGGTGATGAGCCGCGCAAGGACACTAAGCCCACACCGAGAATATCCAAGGCGCTGGGCACCTCGGCCAAGCGCATACAAAAGGAACTGGCCGAGATCACACTAGACCCGCCGCCCAATTGCAGTGCCGGGCCGAAGGGCGACAATCTGTACGAATGGGTGTCGACCATCCTGGGACCACCGGGCTCTGTCTACGAGGGCGGAGTGTTCTTCCTCGACATACACTTCTCGCCTGAGTATCCTTTCAAGCCGCCCAAAGTCACGTTCCGTACGCGCATCTATCATTGTAACATCAACAGCCAGGGCGTGATCTGTCTGGACATACTCAAGGACAACTGGTCGCCGGCGCTGACCATATCAAAGGTGTTGCTGTCAATTTGCTCCCTGCTCACAGACTGTAATCCAGGTGAGGAATGAAAAAGATAAGCTTCAGGCTTTGATAGCTTTTAAGGAATAAAGATTTATGTAGTGACTTCTTTAAAAAATATTTAAATAAGGTTGAACACTCCCTATTCTATTCAAAAATTGTTGTAACATTTTATAGAAGAATGGAAAATTCAGATATAGAACAAGTTTTTGTGAAAATATTTAAACAAATAACGCGAGACTCTTACTTTTAGAATATTCTCACAAAAAGCGCTTCATTTTGCATGCTCGTGCATGCAAAGACATGACAAGACATGCACTGTATAACACTTTCTTTGCCCTTGAGTTTGAAACGTTTGCTAACGACTGCTGTACATAAATATTTAAGCATATTTAACTAATTCCTACATCCTTTACAGCCGATCCGCTGGTGGGCAGCATTGCCACGCAATATTTGCAAAATCGAGAGGAGCATGATCGAATTGCGCGTCTCTGGACAAAACGGTGAGTCCTGGCAGTACAATAAATAAGCAAATCCTGCAACCTATAATTTTATAAATGCCCCTCCAGGTACGCAACATGATGCGTAAGATCTGGCTTCGTACATGTAACACAATCTACCGAAAACTGCAACAACAGAAACGAAAATTCGCATCTTGCAAGGGAGGAAGTCTATTTTATAAAAATATATATTAAACTATGCTAACTACTAAATTAACAGTAACAATTACCATAACACGTACAGAACAGCAGTCGCGCCAACAGCCAGAAAAATAGTCGAACCCAATCCCCATTAATATTTATATCGGTTTATATACAAGAATTGTAAAAAAAACAACACACATTTGGAGATATTTTTCGTTTGGAAACGCATTATGTTTTAAATCGCTTCGCAAACGAAAAATACTGAGACGAAGGGTAAGGAGACACATTCGATAAGAAATTGCATCGTAAATTGCACATATTGACATATAATGAACTATAAACTATTCAACTGCGTAAATTAATAGAAATACAACTAGTTTACATTATATGTGTACAGTGTTAGGTGAAAATGGAGCTAACGAGTAAAGAGAAAGCCTATTTTAATGCATAATACTTGTAACAAACAAAATTATATATATATAAACAACAACACACACAACCAACAATGTCAGGGCATCAAACTTCGTAAACGATATTTTCTCAATCGCAAAAGAAACAAACAAACAAAGAAACACTGGCCACAGCCGCAGGAAAATTCTCAACAACAAAAGACTAAGCGTGTGGAGAGGAAAACGAAAAAAAAAAAACGAAATAAATCTATGTATACAAAACTTAAGACAACCCCTATTCCAAATTCCAAAACGAAAATATACAACCTTTTTGTTATTTATATATATTACAAATTCGATTCGGTTTAATTTCTTAATGTGATATCTGTAAGCGTTTGAAATTAGTTTTTTGGCCAAATACCTTTTAGAAATCAAATCTATTATGAGCATTAACATTGATTTTGGGCTTGAAATGGAAGCAAGGAGGAAGTAGTATGGAGCTGATCTATAAAGAGAACAACAGAAAGCGAAAGTATATAAACAAACCAACTTCCTATTATGTTGTAGTTTTAATGACTAAAAATTGTCACATCCAAGAGAAAACTGAACAACAAATTGCAAAAAAAAAAAAGAAAAACTAATTGTAAGTTTTTTCGTAAACAAGAAAGAAACTGAAATCGAGGATGAAAAATGATCTTAAATAAAAAATAATGGAAAATTCTTAAAGTTTGGGGTTTTTTTCTATTGTTTTTGTGGTCATCCTTTCCAGCATGGCCTTGGCCTTAGCGCTAGAATTCTTTACCGAGATGGATACTGATTAATGCGAAGGCTCCCTTCTGAAACAGCTGTATATTTAGGAATCCTTGGATTTAGGAGGATCTTAGGTTGGTTCGAACCTATTAAAAGGATAAAGTCGAGAGTAAAATTCCGATAAAATATATTCTATAGAAAATATCGTAAGCTTTGATATATCGAAATTTTAAATATCGAAAAGTATCGTTTTTAACGTTAAAATTTCGGTAATTTGAGAGAATCCGTAAAATGTTATTTAATTTATTTGTATCCTTTCTCCGACTATATATATGTCCGATATATCAAACAGACTACACGATACATTACCGATATATCAATTTCTGCAATTCCTAACCTAGGGTCTTTAAGGATATTTCTTTAGTAAATAATTCAAGTTCAATTTTATTCGATATACATTGTTTATCTTTGTTTATATAAAATATGTTTCTTATTACACCTATTATTCATAAATAATATATGTATTTACGCTCCCCGCTTCTCGAGAAACAACAAAAATCTTGGCCAACCTCCCCCCATTTCCGTTCCCAACGCAGGCCCTCCCTTTAGAGATACATGCCATTGACCAGGAAGTCGGCCTCCTGAGAATAGGGCGTCTTGCCGCCCAAACGTCGTGCCCTCCGGCTCACCGTCCGCATCCGGCAGCCAATGAGAATGGCCAAGGCGGCAGTGACCAGCAGACCCAGGGTCAGCGAGAGCACAGCTCCGCCAGGACGCTCCGAATGGCCGTCGTGGTCCCGGAACTCCATCGCCAGATTCTCGTGAATCATCTTGTACTGCTCGTGGACGGCGGAAACGGGAACGAGCAGGGCTGCCGATGGCAGTGAGGCCGCCGCCGCCTCCTGCTGCTGTTGCTTATTCTGCTCCAAAGCCAGCTCAATGGGATCCTTGGCCGTCTTGGCCTTGACCTTCTTGTGTTTGTGCTGCTTCTGCGGGTTAAAGGGTTAAAATATGAAGAAGATTATGGTGTAAGCTTCGCACCTTTTTGGGGGCCTCTGTGTAGGTCTCCTCGTCGTAATCCTCGTAATCCCCATCAGCAGATGGAACCTGGTTTTTGCCCTGAGCTGGTGCCGCATTCAGGACTGGCAGCATGGCCGCTGTCTGGTGCTGAGCTGGCGGAGCTGCGACAGCTGGAGCGTAGACCTGACCCTGTTGTTGTGGTGGCTGCACTGGCAACTGCTGCTGCTGCTGCTGTTGGGGCCACACCACATTTGGCGGCATTTGCTGGCCTGAGGATGCTGCCTGGAGCTGCTGCTGAGGACTCTGTTGTTGCTGCTGTTGTGGCTGGGACACATACATTCCGGAACGTGGCAGCGACATCCCGTACATGGCTTGATTGCTGTCATAGCCAGACACTTGGAGCGGCGTTGATTGCCCCTGAACTTGCACCACAGCTGCTCCTCCCTGTGGCTGCCCCTGAACCTGGACATTCGCCGACGGCGGCTGCAATTGGAGGCCGCCTTTGTGACTGAAGATGTGGCTCTGCTCATCTGCAAGAGAGTGTGGAGGGAAGGCGGCACAAGGAAGTAAGAAGTGTGTCTCCCAGCTTAACGCACAGCTAATTGAATTAATTACGAGTAGACAACATGCACACACACCACACACACCATACACCACATCCGTAAATCAATTTTAAGCGACGTCAGCCACCCTTCTCCCGTTTCACACAATGAAAACTGTGCAATCGCAATTTGCGATTTTCCCAGAAGAAAAGCGAGCTGGCTGAGGGAAAGGCAGACGATTATTGCGTGCGCTCCAATGGCTCCAATTTGTGTGTGCTGGGCGCCAGAGACTCCTCCGGGTATGGTTGATCCACCTCCGGGAGTCATCCCTTTCCCTCATAAATATTTACTTAATTTTTTAGTTTTGTCAGTCGCTCTGGGCTCTAATTGCTGCTGGACATCCAATCGACTTTAATTAAAATGTTAAATGTACAAAGAGGAGAAATATAAAGCGGAAGACAAAGTCACTTAGTCGGGGAGGATATATAGTTGTGTATTTATAGTGTTAGCTGCAGGGAAAATCGCAGAAATGTGAAGTTGAATCTATGTTCAGCTCTAAGATTGATCTGAGGCTTTTTAATAATTTATCTTTATGCATTTTATATCAATTTGTATTTATTTACAGCCAAAACATATTCATTTACACCCTAAAAAAATATTTAAATATTTGTGATAAGTATAAGCCTAAAACATTCTAATTTATGTTAGGTTTGGCCCTGCTCTTTCCACTTAATTAAATTTCTTCCACTAACGAGCTTATAATATATACTTACCCGTGGTTATGCTCGATCCCTGTTGTTGCTGCTGCTGCTGCTGTTGCAGTTGCAATTGCTGCTGTGGCTGTAGTTGCTGCTGCTGCCCCTCGCTAATCATCTTGCGGTTGGCCCAAGCGGCGGCATCTTCGCGATTGTTGACCATGGGTGGTGGTGGTGGCGGCGGTGGCGGTGGTCCCAGCACAATGACATGTTGTGGCTGCTGCTGCTGTTGTTGCTGCTGCTGTTGGGCGGCCACCTGTAATTGCTGCTGCACGTTCTGCACAGGTAGATATTGCTGCACCATTGGCTTCACGGGCTCCACGCTGTTGCTGCTGCCAGTTGATTTTGTGGCACTCGATGATACGGTATCGCACTGAAAATTGGATTAGTTAGTGGGTTAAAAGGGAAGTAGTGGAGGATGAGGGTCAACTCACTTCCGGTCCCTCGTCGCTGCCATCTTCGCACTGGGGAATGCCATCACAGGCGTTGTAGACCGCAATGCACTCACCGGAGTGGCAGGTGAACTGGAAGCGGCTACAATGCGCAATGGGAACTGGAATCGGAAAAAGTTAGTTACTAATTTGAATAACACAAAGAACAAGAGGGTAAAAAGAACCGACTATGAAATACCCAGAACTTAGTTAAGCCATAAATGCGTTGCATACTTTAGAGAGTTCCCTTTAAATAAGAGGGAAAAGGGTAAGCTCTCGATCCCTTTAGCAGTTTTAACACAAAATGAATATCCTCATAAGGTCTAGACAATTCTTTCCTATATACCCCTAGCAAACCCAGAGTATTAAACCCACAACTCACCACTTTGAACTGGGTTAACAGCCGCTTGGGCCACACCCGCCGCTCCAGCTGCAGATCCCCCCGACCCAGTGAGAGTAACCGCCGACGAGGCCACCGAGGGCTTGTCCCTCGCTTCCGGCTTCAGCTTGAGGTTAGCCAGCTCCAACTCCTGCTGCGAGATGTTGTTGCTGGGTATGTGCGGCAACTGGGGACGCGGTGTGCTGGCCAGCTCGCTGGTCTGCCTCGCCTGCGGGGTCAGCACGGCGCTCGTGTAGTTGGAGTGCCGCGTGAACTTGCAGTGGAAGTTCTCCGGCGGACCGCACTCGAAGAGGTAGCAGTAGCCGCCAGTCTTCCGCTCGAAGATGTACACATCGCAGGCGTCCGTCTCACAGCACAGTCTCTCGCACTCCTCGATGGTGTCCAGCTCGAGGCCTTGTAGGTACTTGCCGCCAATTGCCTGGGACTCGCCCGTGCGAATTATGGTGTTTTTGTGGACATCAAAGTGGCCTAAGGAGGAGTTAAGGTATTCACTTCAAGGAAATATCTTAATTACTTGAAGCTCACCTATGCACACCTCCAGATCCATGCGCTTGCTCAGACGGTGATCCGCTGGCGATGATTGCCGCGGATGTGTCTCCAGGTACTCCACCTGCTCTGCGGTGGCCGCTGCTCCCGCTATCATCATCATCAGCATCAGAAATGGTAACAGCACGCAAATGGCCATCATCTCGATGGCTAATGGTTATTTCTGTGGTTTTACAGTCACGCCCGGAGCCTTTCTTTTTTTTTCTTTTTTGGGCAGCTGGCGGTCACAGTTCACCGGGGGGAATGGGTATTGAGAGGGGGTGGTTCCCGGGGCAGAGAGAGAGAGACCCAGAGAGGCTGGTCGAGGGCTTGTCGTGTTTACAAATTTTACACGCTTATTGATTTTTGGTCTTTTCCTCGAGGCTGCCACCGCACACACGTTTCTTTGGTTTACACTTCAACGCCTTGAAATAATTACAACTTCGGACTTTCTGTGGCTTAGAATTGTTCACTGATTGGAGTTCCGTTTGATTTCCATATTTATTTAATATTTATCTTAAAAGATGAAGAAAAACGTAGAGCGGCCGAAAATGTAAACCAATGGAAGTGTCCAGGAAATTTATGAACTTTCTCCTGGCAGCTTTCTTTCACTCACAGCCATCGAAGAGCTTTTCTTTATCAGCTGATGTGGGGGTGGTTGTTATCGATAAAGGTGGCTTAATTCAGGGTGTATTTTCCGAAAAGAGCCTATGCTCTTCCATATGGTTTTCCCTGGAAGGCAAAAGCTTTGGGCTCTCTCGCTTGGAAGCCACCATATGTTGCCGCTTTCAACCCCAACCTTGCGAACCTTGTAATGTTTCTATATTGTCAATTTGGACCAACAAAAACAGACGAGGATGTCGACCCGTCTCTTTCACAGGAGTCTCCTTTAATAGGATGTGCATTTGGAAAACCACAAACATGGGGTACAGATAGAGAAAATCTATGGAAAAAGGATATAAATGAAAGACTTACAAGAAAATATAAAATTAATTGATTATATATATATGATATATTATATTATATATTATATAATATTTATAAAAGAGTAAGCTAAACAAATGTTGGCAAATAATATTAAATAAACATATTTTTAACAACTAAACTAAAGAAATCCCCGAAAATTCTCCATTAAGAATACATTTCTGAACAATTTAAAATCCAATCTTTAATCAGTAATATTTTCTTGCAGTGCCACAATGAAAATCGATAAAAGCTTTTACCTTTTCCTTGTTTTTTTGTGTCGACAGTGGCTTTAATAATTTAATAGCGGTTGAGAAAGGGGAAGGAGTAAAAGGAACATAGGGGGTGCTTTCCCTTTGCCAAGCTGTGATACCTAATCGAATTTAATTCGCAGATTGCCTTTTTCGCAACTGTACGCTGTACAAAGGAAGTGTCACTTAGATACATATATCATATCATTACCATGAGCGTTTCCCTGCCAAAACCTATCATTACACCTGGCAAAGTTCCGTCCTGCTAATTGCAGGGACTCTGTTAACTTACAGCTCCCTCAACGCATGCGCCCCTTTGTACCCTGTAACTTAAAGCCTGGCAAAGAGGCAACTTGGGTAATGTTAATGAAAATAAAGCGCTAAGCACCCGCACAGATGCAGATGCACCCTGCTGCTCCCGCTGCTGGCCATTAAAACACCCGAGTGACGCTGCACAAAAGTCCAAACAAAAGCGGCGAATATGCAACCCCTTCAGGCCAAGAAGGGTTGGTTGTGTGCGCGCGCGGGGAGGGAAATGGCACTTGGAGCCGTAAAGTGGGCAGAAATGCGAAAGTCTGGTAGCAACATAACAAAAAACCATTGCATATTTCAGGGAGTCACGTCACCCAAGCCAGTCAAGTGGGCAGCGAGAATATACACCTCCCATAGACACACCCGCAAGAGCACACGCCCATGGTGGGCATAGGATGTGGGTCCAGTGCATCCCCTCTGGATGTACAAGTAGTCGCCTTTTTAGTAGCCTATAAATCCTGGAAATTATGTTAGGAATTCTATGTTATATAGGAATTATTTATGTTTTTTTTTGTATTGTTTTATTAGCATATTTTCATTAGGGTATTAATTTTAATTATTAAATGTATTCTTAAAAAATAACTGTCGAAAAAGATCGATTTTTGTCAGGTCATAATCGAAGGGTTCTATTGCAAACATCGATGTTTCCCATTTCTAGTTTTTACCGCTTGACGCTTGCTGCTAGAATTCCCAACTTAAATGTTAGGTTCTAACACAGTTTAAAAATACTTTTAATATTTCTACAACAACAAACACATAAAGTATTTTTTAAATTCCATAAAACATAAGTAAATAATTTAAGAAAATAAAATAATCTCCTTGTCCTAATCCCTATCCCTAGCCACTCCTCAGAGAACTTAAACTAAGTGGGCATCCCAACAGCATCGTTTAAATTGCATCTTTAGTTCAGTGTTTGCTATTTTTTCTCCCCCACTGGCAATGTTAATGCTTTTAATGAAGGACAAAGGGGATCCTGGCGGAGCCGAGGGCGTGGCATGTGGCACCGAATGGGTTTTGGTTAGATGTTTTTTGCAGGGTGCTTTGCCTGGTGATAACATCCAACTAAAAGGTGATTTGCATTTATTTTTAGCAACACAACAAAAACCATTAAGGGGCAGGCGGCTTCCTTCTCCTCTAATTGCAACACTTTTAAAGCAATTATCGATGTTACTTTAGGTTTTTTTTTCAAGGCAAAACTTGTGTGTCTGCCAAAAGGAATTTGCAGAATGTCGTTGTCGTCCTTTTTGTCCTGGCTTCGACAATTTTCCGAGAAAATTGCATGAGCTTGCATGACTTGTGGGAGTTTTGTGCTTTTCCCCTAATAAGGGTTATTGACACAAATGCACAATACACTAGCTGTAGTTGTGCTCTGTGTGTGTGTGTGGTGTGTGTATATATTTCTCGAATTTGTTTAGTTATTTTGGCCAGAGTCGCTGGGGACTGCTTAAAATTTATTTGCGTTATCCAAAAAACTTATTCGCTCTTGTCACAGACGTCGAGACGCCAAAGTTCAATAACATTCAGGTCGGGGACATAGAGAGAAAAATTTAGAAAATTCCCCCCTCCCAACCAGCCGGCGGCGAAAGGACGACGGCAAAGACTCGTAAAGCATTTCGGACGGAAAGGACATGTGGTGCACGTGCAGCCAGAAAACTCGTAAATTCTCCACATTTAACGAAATGGAAATTTCGCCAGACGAACCACAAAGAAGAGAGACGTCGAGATGAGTAGACAGCGAAAAATAATTATTAAGTGATGGGCAAAGAAAGGATAAATCAATTAAAGTGGGAGGTACCTTATTTAATATCTTAGTTTTTAATTAAACTATTAAAAAGAATATAGAAAGATGATAGTAAGCTAAAATTATTTAATTTACTACCTATTGACACATTTTTGGGAACACATTTAAAATTGATGCTGCCTCTGCATTGTCAAAAATAATTCTACAAAAATATAATTATAATCCCCAAATTTCCAGCTGCATTTTTGTTGCTGTGTATTTGGTGGGCGGCTTTTCAAGGAGGGGGGCATGCCAGGGGAATGACTGACAGGGCGCACAAGACGCGGTCTTCATCAGTTGCCATGTGGTGGGCCAGCCAGGTGCTGCGACCTGGAGTTCGTCTGTTGACTCGAATTCTGTGCGGCCTTGCCGAGTGATAAAACGTGTTTTGGATTTTTCTCTAGAAAATTGTTACTTTTTCCCAGCTTAATTCTGTGTTTAAATTCCTACCCATTTAGACAAACAAAAGCTCAACAAGCAACGCTTGGAATGAATGAATGAATGAATGAGTCTCTGGGCTAAGGAGTAGTTCCTACCAAAGCAGAACAGCAAACTTGCCAACAAGATATACGAGCTGTGGTGGTGCCAGGGGCTGAGATAAGAGGGGAATTTTAAGCCAAAGGGGTTTTAAAATGCATTTATGTATTTCTTATAAAAGTTATATAAATTTTTTCTACATTAAATAATTGTCTTAAAGAA
Source organism: Drosophila baimaii (assembly GCA_018874675.1). NCBI lineage: Eukaryota > Metazoa > Arthropoda > Insecta > Diptera > Drosophilidae > Drosophila > Drosophila baimaii. The sequence continues at coordinate 69,079 of JAEIIU010047775.1, forward strand.
AACCCCCCTTAGAGCAAGCCTCTGCCCTTTCAGCTCAGCATAAATATGGCTTAGGTCTTGGTTGGGCCAAGAGTAACTTTAATTAAAACAGCCATAGATAATTTTATTGAGCCTGTGACATTAAATAAAAGGCAAATAAAATGCTTGCTCGGCTCGTTTACATAATAGAGCTTTTAAAAAAAAGACCTTGGATTAACCGTTCCACATAACAGCGAAATGTGTGAAAGAAAAAACGAGAATTATAAGTGGTTTGTAAGAAAAAAGAATAAGAAATACAAAAGAATAGACTTCTGGAGAAAATGAAATCACCTCTAAGAATAAACAAAAAATAAGGTAATGGAAGCTCACTAGAAGATTTGATTAAAATTTCTATTTATATCGCTAAATAAAAGGTAAAAAGGCTATTTAACTTTTGAGTCATTAAGCTATAAACACACTTCTCTCACACTTCTTTAACGATCTTTGCCCCCCTCTCCGAAAACATAAAAAAAAGGTAATGAACGGGCAAATAATGATGCGTAAAGCCAAGCCCCTGAAAACGCCGTGGACTTGATGAACTGACCCAACTAATCATTAATTATATGCTAGAAAAAAAATCAGAAAAATAAAGAAAATACTTTCAAATGCTCAGACAACGAACGACGACGACGACGACGCGACTATTAAACCAATTTTCGCTTTTGTGAGGAGGGACAGGGAGATAGACAGACAGGCCGGCCAGGGCCAGGGGTGGCCAAATGGAATTAATGGAGAGCATAAAGGCGAATTTCTCATCGCGACGACGTCAAGGAACCCTCGAGTGCCAATTTTTGTTTTTTTTTTTTTGTTCGGAGGGGCGATGGCGAAGACTGGCTTAACCGCACAATAAATGCGCAACAAGGGGCCATAAAGATGGCTAAGAAGGCAAGAGGCAGATGCTGCCACGAGATGAACTCTTGAACTTGAGTTCAACGATTTGGCCAGAAACAAAGCCCCACATGCCGAGGGTCAAAGGCGGGCCCCCTCCCTTGGCCCAATTGAATATTTAAGGACTCCCCGAAATTAAGCATACGCAGCGTTGGCCAGGCTCGTGTCGTATCTTATGCAACTTCGCCAGCAGCGGTTAGCTTAAATATTTAAAATAAGGAACACAGAGAGCAGCAGAGAAAGGCGGCCACCAGGGACATAAATATCTCAGTGCCTGGCGTTGTCAAAAAGTCTCAAAAAGACACAGAGTGAGAGAGAGGACAGAGAGCGGTAATTAAGACTTGAGACATCAGGCTTAACATCCGCCACGGCTCTGGCTGCTCAAATATTTATTTATTGATTTTCTTAAATGTTTTGTGCTCGCTTCTTGGCCACTTGAGTGACGTCTGTCACATTTTGTTAAGTCCGCGCATAATTGGCAGTTGCTAACAGCCCTCTAGCAGTCTGTCTAACTGTCTGCTGACAGCTCTGTTGCTCTCTTTTGCTGTTGGCTGGCTTATGTTATTTTTTCAAGTTTATGGTCAATGGCTGCTGCATCCGCTCTCTGTGTCTTTCTCTCTCTCTTTATTGCCGCTTTCCATGCAGCTCCTTTCCGCTCCGCTTCAACTGTAAATTCTGACCAGTTTGGCCTGCCGCCGCTGCTTTCTTCCGCTCTCTACCTCTCTCTCTTTCTCTCTGCTCCCGTTGCAGTCGGCGGCGCATTCTAAGCTATGCAGCAGCGGCAGCGTCTGTCAGTGCTCAACAGCGTGACATTTGTCGCCGCCGGGGTACAGTGAACACTCGGTTAGGGTTCTGAAAATATTTCTGTAATCTAAGAAATGCTCTGCTTCCTAAAAATACAATTACTAACCCAAAAAAGCCATAAATAGGCAATGAAAATGTAAGGACCTTTATATGTTAGACAAAAAACATGGCCTACTTCTTGGCGTTTACGTTCTGGGAAATATATTGAGAGAAAACTGTTTATACTTTATTCCTGTTTTTAATATTTAACTTCAGTTATGAATAAAAACTTGTATAGAACAATTTTAAGCTTCTATTTGTTGATTTTATTATTAAAATTTAGGAAAGTTCCTGAAGAACTTTATATAATTTATTATATTATTCACAATTCTAGTCAAAATATGATTATTATTCGAATTTTTACAATAATTTAGAAATCATTTATATTATACCTTCGAAGATAAACACTTTTTTCTATATTTAATTAATTTATTTTGTTTATTTTTAGCCTCCCTTGATCACAAGCTCTTTCAATAGCTTTGATAATTTAATTAAATGTCCGAAAAAGAAACCCTAAAACTAATTTTGATTGAGGCGTGACTCCACGAGCTCCAGCTAGGATCGATACGGATCTGAAAGAAGGTAGCTTAGGCACTATAAATAGAAGTTTACGACGGCCAAAGCCGAATGGCAAGACAATAAATTTACAGATCTCAGCTTGGGCCTATCTATGCTGGAAATATATACAGTGAAGGTGCGCGCACAGGTAGCTGGGTAACTGGAATCACCGAAGCTCGACATATTGGCCCGGTCAGCTGCCGCGGCTGATCATTAATCGCACCCCAGTTCTCCACAAATCAGCAGGCACATCAACGCGCACACAGCGCCCCACCAGCCTTAACAGCGAGGCAGAGAGAGCAGAGCAGAGCGCGCTCTGTTAAGCCCAGACCGCCGGTCTGTTAACTTGTGTTCTGTGTGTATCCGCCAGATACTTTTCCGTCTGCGGATTCAGTCTTACATTGGTGCTCACCGGCTGCGCGTGCTTAGCTCCAGTTCAACACAGCATAGAAGCTTCTTCTCTAGCCTCTTGGCCCCTTAACTCCGGCGAATCGTTTCGGCCGCTGCTTGATAAACAAACAGTTAAACAAACCGCTCGAGCGTCGTCGTCGTCGTCGTCGCCGCCGTCGTGTGTGTGTGAGTGTTTTTCGCCCTCATTGTGCTCTCGTGCAAATGAAAATCTCATTGAGCAGAAAGTCGCAGCAGCAGCAGCAGCGGAAAAGTGGAAAATCCTAAAGCGGCACCAGCCACCTCAAAATAAGAAAAAATAATTTAAAAATCTCGGCAAGTGAAATTTTTGCAGTCGAGAACTAGGAACAGAGCAATTAAGCCAAATATCTACCGCAAAACCAAGTCGCGTTCATCGCTGGAAATCTGCCAAAAGTAAATGTTATTCAAATATTAAGAAATTAAGAATTGTTTTTCGAATGCCAAATGGTAGAGATATTGGCCAAAAGGCTTTCATAATTTTTAAGTGCAATTACCCTAATTATTTTTTGATTAAATGTATAAAGAGTTGGGATTCAGAATTCAAATGGGTGTATAGGAATTCAGAGTGACATTAAATATTATATAAGTGAAAAATAGAATGACAAATAGTGGACAAGAAATCTGTATTAAATTAAATTAAATTAAACTTTTAATAAAGTATTTGTTTGGAGAAAATAACACAAGGAAATAAGGCTTAAGAACATTCTTCAATTTTTTAATTCATAAAGATTTCCTTGTTCTTGTCCGATAATTTCAAGTTAAAGGGCAAGTGTCTCATTCATTGGCTAATAAATCTATTTTTTATTGACATGAAAAACCCATGAACATTTTGATTTTTTTTTTAAGGTAAATGAGTCAGTTGAACAGGGCTATAAACTGTATACTTGGTCATCTGCAAACAATAATAACTTCTTATCAAGAACCCAAATATAAACTTTTACAAGAGCTTGTAAAAATACCTGACGTTGAATGTTTATCAATAAACTATCGGTTTTAAGGCATTTCCTTCTTAAAACAACTAGAGCATCTACAAAATGTGTAGATAACATCTTTTCTACTTACTTTATCGACTTTCAATTAATTTTTTTTTGCATTTTGCCAATTACCTTATTTATTTGATGAAAGGAGTATGCAAGAAAATGCTGTTTTACAGACAGAACTTTCATTGCTGTCAGGAACCGGAAAATAGTTTTGGTCTTTGGTGGTTTTTTTGTGTCGCTGCACTGGGATGAAAAATGGAATATAAATTAAGAAATATTTTTATTGATTTAATATCATATGAAAATGAATTAGAGCTTTTAATTAAATTTTATATTCCAGAAATATAAACATGCTCATATTTTGTGTCTCAGTTGGATCTTTCTTAATTTAGTATAAATATGAGATATAAAACCAATTTAGAGGACTAATTTTTTTGCTCTTTTATATTTTCCCTAATAAAAGATAAAATTTCAAGACTTCTTAATTTTAGACCCATTTTTCTTTCAATAATGCCTTAAATTCCCTTATTCCCCACTTAATTTTTCTCCAAGTGCTTGCATACCAGTCGATCGGGTCGATTGGCTTCAGCTGGTCAAGCGTCCAGCAGGAGCGTGCCCGTGGCAGCCACCTGTCCAGTCCCAGTGCCAGTTTCGTTGCCACAGCCTGTCCTGCTCCTGCTTCTACCATCCCATACCCAGTCCCATTCCCATACCCATACCCATTCCCATTCCCATTCCTATTACCGGGCTACCACTTCCAGCCGCAGACATTGCGGCACAGAAGCAGCAGCAGAAAACCTGCAGCAGCAACGGGCTCCGTCGGGCTCTGGGTGTGCGTGTCGAGCAATGGAATTTTATGCAGTGGTTGCTGCCTCGTTTGCGTTTTTATTTTTATCTGTGCGAGTATTTCGCCTATTTTACAACTTCATATAAGTATATATGAAACTCTTTTATTGGCAGCGAAGGGTGGTCGCTGCCTCAGCGCTACTTGCCACGCATCCAGCGGAACGTAACGAAAACGCAACTGCGCTTCACGCTTCCACTGACCAGGAGGAGAGAGAGGGGAGATTGGAAGTGGGTGGTTGGGAGCTGGTGGGTTTGGGGCAGAACACAGCCAGCGAGATGCGCTTGAATTGCGATTAGCATTCATAGTCCAGACGGAGATCTCGTGTGCTGGCCAGCAAATCAAACACAGAAGTTGTCTGTCAGCCAGCCAGCTTGAGCGTCCAAATTAGTTGGCAAACATTAGCATTAACAAGAGCTAGTTACACAGGGAAAAAGCCAGGAAATTGTGTCAATTTGGTGGCAAGTAATATGAGGAGTCAATATTTTGAGAGGTTATTTACATTCCAAGGCGATAAACACTTCAAAGTGATAGGAGATTGAAGATAGAGTGAGATAATCACTGTGTTTCAGAGGAATTACCTTTTTTATAAATGAGATAACATAAGAAAAATGTTATATTCGAGGGCTTTAAGGGTATTATTGTATTAATTGAATTATTAATAATTTAAAGTCTATAAACTTATTTTTTAAAATTATTTTAAAGTCTTTTTCAAAAGCAAATCCTATCGAGCGTCTTCCCTTAAATGTTTGCTTTATTTTTAGTTTAAAACAATCGCTTACATAGCTTCATTCTATGTTGAAATAAAAACCTGATAAATATTAACTTAACTTGTAATTAAAAATGCCATTATAAATAGCAGATATGATCCCTATTTAAAGCTATATTCCCCAAGCATTTCGCAAACTCTTTGCTGAATGAACCCCCTTATCCTTTGTGCAATCGCTTAGACAACTTTCTTCGAGTGTGCGAGAATGTAATTCAGTTTAATTGACTTTTTATCAATCGCAGACGACGCAGCACAGCCCACAGCACTTTTATTATGGGATGCTGTTGCAGTCTTGCGTCTTGATGGTGTCTGCGGATACATTATATATACATACGAGTTAAGCCCGCATTTTCGCAGCATAAAAACCAAGAGCAGTCGATGTGTGTCGGCGGCAGCTGGACTCGTAATTTCCTTTATGTTGTGTCTGCTGCTGCTGCTGCTGCGTTTTGTAACCTGGTTTTATTCGCAGTCATAACATTTCTGCGGCCGCCTGTGTCTAATCACTGTGCCAAGCCAGCAAAAAACAAACAAACACGCCGCGAGATACAGATACAAGATACATTGAGTATTGGACACACGACGACGACGACGACGACGCTTGATTCTGACATGTTTACATATTTTGCTTTTTTTCTCGCCTTTTTCTCAATCGATACAGATACAGGGTGCACTGGCCAAGATACAGATACAGATACAGTTAGCGATACCGATAGGCAAATGTATCTTTGACTCATTACGCACGAATCGCCCGGGTCGTTGAGTCTTTAGTTCCATTGTTTAGCCATGACTCGAGACATTCTCTGCTGCAGAAAATCAATTTTGAGATACTTGTTGTGCTTGCCTGCTGCTTATTTACTCACTTTACCGCCCGAGCCGGGGCTCTCAGCTGGCTCAGATGGCAGATTAGCGCTTTGTCTTCATGCCGGCGAAGGTCGCCACAAGAGTTTCCATCCATCCGCCGGATAAACTTGAACCCAGCAAATGCTGTGTGCTTTAATGCCAAACGGTCATAAATTAAAACCGAAACCGAAACATTTGCAAACATCCTGGGGCCCGGCTAAAAATAAACCGAAAAGAATAACAAACAATGTATCTAGGTATCGCTGTATCTCGGTCTGTGGCGTAAACGAATTCGGTGGAAAAAATTGAAACGTAACTTCTCAAATGTCGCTGCTTTCTGGCGATTTCGTCAAAAAGATTAATAAGCAATTTTACGTTGTATTCTTTGGGTTCTTCGCTCTCTTGTCTTTTTTGAGACATCTACGTGTTTGGCATAAATGCTATCTGCAGATACACCGAATTATATCTCGCAACGGAAATGTATTAAAAGCTCGTTCAAAAATTAAAAAGTAACGGCTGGCCAAAGAGAAAAAAAAAGACAGAAAGATACAAAGATATATCACCGATAGACACACACTGGGAGCGTTCAATTGAATGAACTGCATTTCGAACAATTCAAATGATTTATGGCTAATTCATACAAATCATGATAAATGATTGTGTGCCTTTGACTGGGAAAACTGCCAGTGATTTTAAAAGCAATTTAAATGATAACTCAAAGCGGAAATATAAACAAAATGGCTTAATGCCCGCTTATATTGATTATGATTTTAATTAGAAATTATTGTTCTGAGGCGAGCAAACATGAACAAACTATTTAATGAGCAAATAAATATATAAATAATGCACTGCCCAAGAAATAGCTTGACTTGACTTCAATTTCTATTAATTCATTACATGATAGATAAATTATAAATTATAGCCATAAAAGCTAGTTGTGGTCGGCTCTCAAGCCAGACTCCAGTTCTATCACTCAACTAAAAATAAATAAAAACATGACAAGCAGACCGTGGAGATATGCAGTACGTGGAAGAATCATGGATTCATTGAACTCTAACCCACTGCCGCCGACAGCTGGCAATGGACAGGGCCGACAGGGCGTATGTGTAATGTGATTGCAGCTATAAAACTGCACTTGTAAACACAATTATATATAGAAACGTTCATACTCAGTGGGTGTGTGTGTGTGTGTATTGATAGAGGGCGTCCATTGTGCCAATGTTCGCAGTTCGTTGCTTCTATTATGGGTCTCGACGATAGTGTGTGCCAGTTGCCCAGAAAAACGCACTAGTTTGCACTGAAAAAAAATATTTATTAAATTCTAGGTACTAACTTAATAAGTTCCAAAGTTAATTTCCATAAAAATGGCACAAGAAACCCTAAGAAAACATTAAAACTCACCAAAAAACTTGACTTGAGAATTATAATTTGTACAAATTATTATTAAATAGTAAATATATAAATTTATTGTATATGATGAGGCCAAATTTCGCAAACTGTGTAAAGCTTATCTGGGAAAGTCTTGGAATTGAAAAGGAAGAATTACTTTATAGCCAAAATCTCCAATTGGGAATTATAACTTGTACAAAAAATCGAATCTACTTCAAATAGCTTACAAATCTTAAAAAATACTTTTTATAAATAATATTAGCAATAAATTAGTGACAATACAAATAGAGAATAACCTAGATTTTTATACAAAATTTCCCATAACAGTTTTTCTTGCAGTGCAGCCAAAGCATAGAGCAATATGGAGTTTTGTGCGCCTGATGATTTTATGACTTTGGCACTGCCCGAGAACTTGCATCCCCATTACCATTACCGTTCTATGTATAACGCCCAGGCAATCATAAATAAATATGTGTGATGTACATATGTACATTTTCCGTGTGATTCTCATGATTTTGAACCTCCTCCCTCCGCCCTAACACCCGCTTTCTATCGCTCGATTTATCACTTATTTGCCTTTGTTATTTATAGACATTTTTTTGTATTGACACGCAGTCAGACGTAAATATGCAAGTACACATATTTGTTGATTGCTCTTTTGGCTCTGCTTTCAGTGCACTGCCCTCCCACACCTCCCGCACAACACACACATCCCACACCCCACACACACACACACCCATCTGCTGCCACATCTCCCTTGGCCTTTGTGACTTTGAAATGCGAGCGGTGGGCTTACATTATCGATTTCTGCGTTGTCTGGGAGTTCGGTAGCTCCTGATAACACCGAAATGGAGGAGTTCCCCCGCCAGGGCATCGGCCGAGGAGGGGCATTATGATATTAAAAAGCAATACCAGGGGTAAACATTCGGGTGATTTACCATCTAACATCAACAGGAAATCGAAAGATACATATACAACATGCCTGTTAGCGGGTGCAAACAGATAAGCGTTGGGGTTTTCCCTTGAATTTTCTCGAAACTTTTTGTACATTTAACGGATGCAGGTTTTTGAGGTTTTGTTTTAAAAAAATACCAGGAAATTATTTATGGTTTCTTGGGTTTATTTAAATAACTTTTTAGTTAGCTTCCTGAATTCTAGAGAAACCTTTGCAGTGTTTATATATTTGCGAATATTTTAAGTCGTAAATTACTGCAAATATTTCTTGTTTAGAAAAAGTCTAGAAATAATAAACATTTGTCTGCAGTTCTGGTTTATTTTAATATAGTTTCCCCGTTCATTCAGTATCTATACGATGGACTTCATTATAATTTCAGGGGAAGCACAATCACAAAATAATTATTTGCCTATATTTTGTTGATTTTTTCTATGATTCATTCTATTTAAACAAATGGGGATAAACCTTTTATTTTGTAGACCAATAAATATATTATTTCTTATCTGCTTCCATAAATAATGAGTAATTTTCTATAAATAATAATATTTTGGGATCTATTAAAAGCTATATGGCTATAATGCATGCGATTTGTCTCCAAGATAGCTCTTTAATATTTCCACAATATAATATATACATATTCTGGTTGCGAAATGTCGGTCAATCCAACTTGGCCTGGCTGAGAAATGGCATCTATTTATAAATGGCACTTGCGACTATCATTCACCGAGATTTCTCACCTCCCAGCCGAAGATTTCTCAGAGTCGCCGTGACGCAATCTCTCTCTGTGTGTTTGGTTTTGGGGAAGAGGATAGTCGGAGTCGGCCAAGAACGACAAAAACATTGCGTAAACAATAAATTAGCCAGCAAATACGACGATGCTTGGAATAACAGTTTAGGCCATTGTATTTTTATTTGATTTTTTCCGCCTCGAAAACCATGTCAAGTAGACCGCCAACTTTACTCCAAGAGGGTTTAGAATACAGCGAATGTATGTATATACTTTGCGCAAACATTTGCCAAAGGTAATGGTAATTCATGCTGGAAAACTTTTTGCCCCTGCCCCTGGCCAAAAATAAATGCTGTATATGTGTGTATCATTTTTCCATGACAATTCCGTTTTGGCAACTGACCAGAGTATATGAGATGAGGAGCCTCCAAGTCGCCCTGCTTTGGGGTCAACAACCCCTGGCTGGGCCAAGCTACACTCGTGGCTATCGTAGGTGTTTTCACTTGTAATTATTTATCCATAAGGTAGCCCCAAAGTCGTAGGCCCTCATAACAATTTATTTGGTCATTTTTTTCCCGTTTCATTTTTTGGCCAAAGAGCGAGCAACAAAAAAAAAACCTGAAAGGGGGCTGGCTGACCAAAATGAATAAACAATAAGCCAAATTAACTTTTGAATATTACAAGCAAGAAAAAGTTTACCTTTCCCCTCGCCCCCCTCCCTCGAAGGTGAGTCACCAAACATAACTCTGATTGCTCAATCCGGGAACCCGAGAGTGTGCCCTCCAAAACTTGGCCAGCACTTTTTTTACGCGTCAACAACTTCTGTCTCTGTATCCGTGTATCGGTGTATCTGTGTATCTGCTTTTTTAATTTAACTCTGGAAATTTTTCAACATTTATTTTCATTCCAATTGAACTTCTAGTCAAGCATGGGATTTCATTGGGTTTCTAGACTGAATTACGCAGAACTGTATTTTTTCAAAAATTCAATTAATTTCTCAACAGATACTTGTCTGCTGCGGTTTGTGTTTTTCGCAAGATATATTTTTATTACTGAACAATTAAGGCAAACACAGCACAATTTCTAGCTTTATTAAAGCGATTTATTTTAATTATCAACGCCAGCTGTTCTTCCTTTGAATTCTTCTACCTGCTTTTGATTAATTCCCCTTTCAGGTAATTTCCTAGATTCTTTAGAGTTTATCTAGGCAAAAACAGCTGCCTAATTTTTCAGAAATTTGCCTAACAATACGAATTCTTGACGAATTAACGAGCGATCAATGTCCGGCGCGTGTCTTGAGAGAGGGCTGGGACCTCATCCATCCTCGTCAATCAATCCAGAGGCCATAGGTGCTAAGTTCTCGCTAAAAAATATATATTAATTATATATTTCGTTTAGATTTTCAAGTGCATTTGCCATGAATCACTGGCAGCTGGCTTATGTAATGCCGCGGCGGCTTATTTAAATGAGGCAAATAATAAATTATTATAGCTCGATGTTTTTTGTGTCTGGCTGATAAGCTCTCTGGGGGTTGAATAACGTGATTAATAAACAATATACTTACAGCGTAAATTGATAGGGGCAGACCGAAAAGCCTGATACCTCCGACCTCCGATCTCTCGCCTCTTACACACATATCAATGAAATGTCGAGCCTAGGTTTCTATCTCAAAACTGGTTTCGGATTCGTTTCTGGGTCCCCGAAAACTTTCCGACTTTTTTTCGGGGGGGATTTCACGGGCCGCGAATCATAAAGCATTTGCATAAACAAACGCTGGCCCTTTTGTAAGCCTTATTTTTGTAGGCTTTTTAGCATAAAAGCGTCACATTTCACTTTTTCCCTGCTAAGCTTGGGAAAATTTTCGGCCTGAATGGATGACTTTTCAGAAATGTTCAAAAAGCTGATCCCACCTTTCTTTGGATATAGGTTAATGCCATGCTTAGGCTGGGGCCCGATGAACTTGGTTTTTCTGGTTTTGGTCTCGTTATTATTTATTCTTGGACATCTTTCTCTCTTGAATGTAAATTAGAGGAGAATTTTAGTGACCAAAATAGAAAAATAGAAATCGAAATCGAAATCACCATTAGCCCAGTTTGAGTATATCTCAATAAATACATATATTTGTCATAAAAATCGGAGAGCTACGAGGCAAGAGTATTTCCAGAAGTTTGCCAAAGCATCTCTCATCTTTTTGGCAATCGTTCAAATGGCATTTTTAATTTTTCAAATAAGTTTTAAGTGCTTGACAAAGTGTTTTATAGTTTTATAGCTCTGCAGCCATATAGGGCGATTGGCAGCACAGCATAAAATGTATAATTAAGCTATAATTACCTTGAAAATTAACATGAACTTTCCGCACTCGGCACTCAGCAGTTTGGCGTCGCTCCAAAAAAAAAACGATATATATTCCCCATTTAGGGGAGCCCAAATCTGTGGCAATTGCGACACATTCGATTTGCATTTAGCCATAAATGTGGGGTCTTTAAAATTCAATTTGGTTTTGACTTTGGCTGAGATGAAGGTGAACAAATTAGGCCTTTGTTTCCAGCCTGCTCGCGTTCTCGCTCCCGGAGGGGGCAGACTTTATTTTTTTCGTTTTATGGCTCATCAAATTTACGTTTATTAATTGAATTTTTGTAACACAACAAAATCTGATTAGCCGCATCTAATGGATAAATGATTTTTTCGGCTCCTAAATTGAGTTCAATGAATCAATTTGAACTGTGGAGAGAGAGGGAGAAGGCAAAATCCAAATATCAAGCAGAGTTTCCGTTCCATGTCCTCGGCTTGTGGGCATCTCACTGAAATATTTACGGTTGACATTTCGTTCTCGGCAGTAGAAGAAAGGTGCAGGTAGGGGGGGAAATGTCAATTTACATTTTTAATTCGAACTGGGGCTATAAATTGATGAGAGAAGAACCTTCTTTGTCCGGCATTGGATCCATTTCAAATGCATGAAACTATTCCGAAAATTGCAATTGCATGCAGGCAATTCGTATCCGTCTAATGGTTGTTACCTCTGACCGCACCGTCACACTAATTTCCTTTCACCAAGCTAAAGGTGAAGGAGAGTTAAGCCAAAATGGTTGGAAATTTCGATATGGTTCTCAGAACACAGAGAAAAATAAGTACATATAAATTCGTTAAAGCAAAATACGGAGGAACTAAGTAGTTGTGTCTCTGACACTCATGAATAAATATAAACAACTTGGCTTATAAATTTCTAAATATTTAATATATTAATACATCAGTTAAATATTATGATATTAGGTCCCAAATGAACTCATAAATTGAAATAAATAATAATGTAGGTTAGAGTTTATTGTAGGCAGTGCACCTATAATTCCCAAGTTAGAATTCAGCGATTGTATCTTTAGATTGTATCTTTCAGCAAAATGGGGATTGATGAGGTTCCTTGACTTAGGCTTGTCCTTGGACAAATTCTTTGTGTTTTTGTTTTCTGTCACACTAATCTTGTCTTGATTTATGCGAATTAAATTAGCCGACTAGATCTAGACTCAACAAGAAGTTTAACCATTATTATCTATATTTTCTTGGGCATGGGAAATATTCTGCATCGATGCCGGAAGGTGTTCCGCACCGCTGGTCTCTGCCATATGGGGACGTACATAGGCTGGAAAAAATAGGGAGCTACAAGCTTATTCGCAGTTACCTTCGGCCGTTGCACATGCAACATGTTGCATGTTGTTGCCGCATTGCCGTAGGCATTTCAACATGATATTTATGCAAAACTTGCAACGTTAGATGTGTGGCAAGCAGCAAGCGATATAAAGGTATATAATTTGCCACCCTCTCTGCAATCTACGGTCAAATGGGTTTTGCTCTCGTTTTTTTCTTCTTGTTTGTTATTTCCCTTGTCGTTTGGGAAAATCTGTGTGGAAATTCCTTAGATAACTTTCTTGTTGGACGGAGGCAACATAATTCATTAGATCCCACAATTACCGTTGGCTTTCCAAAACAATTTCATAAACAAACGTGGGGACATTTTTTTTCGTAAATGGTTTATGGCGAAGAGTTTACCCTAACTTGGGGTATTTTTAATAACACACTGAGTTCGTATTTGTAATTAATTTAAAGAGATTAAAGAGTGAATTGTTTATAAATATATTATTCCCATATTTATTTATTTATTATTTTAATAAAATAACTAAAGAATTCAGCCTGAAATTCAAAGGTTAAAGTATATATTTCCAGATCGCTTATATTAAAAAGCGACTCCTCTGTAAAGGAACTCTATCTCTCCGCTTCACACGCTTTTCTTCATAAATGGTATCTCATGTCTCGAAGCCATCACCATACTCCCCCTGGGGAGTGTTGTCCCCTCGCAACCAGTAGCCAGTAGGAGTAGTAGGCCAAACGGATCCACACAATTAACTTCGTTTAGGGTAATTTCCGGGCCAAAGCCCTCGGAAAAGAGCAGACTCTGCTTTTCTGTGCATGTGCCATGGAAATAGAACCCAATACCAACTGGCCCCCGGTGACTCCGCGCGCTCATCATATTACAAATCTCTCGAGGCTCCAGTTCTTCGGGGCCGACATGCAAGTGACAAGTTAAACGCCGGTTTCATAATTGCTTATGGCTCTTGAGTCAATCTGGTATCAGATTTCGCACGGGCTAGAAAATTCAGTTGTTGTGTGAAAATTGTGGGCATTGTTGTTGTTGTTGTATTTTTAGCCGCGAATGCGGAAAACTCTCCGCCGAGAGTGCTTTAATGTGTGCCGTGGTTGCAGTTGTTGCCTGCCGCTTGCCACATGGCCTGCGATATTTCGAAATGAAATGAACAAAAAAAAAACAGAAATTACAACAAAAAATACAGGAAAAAAATCACAACAAAAATATATAACGAAAACTATTTCAATACTCGACGAATGCCAGAGGTATTTGCAATTCAATTTCGTTTTAGTGCAGACCGAGAACGAGAGTGAATCGAGTTTGTTAACTTTTTTTTTCGGGGCAAAATTGGTAAATTCAAGGTTCAGATTTCGGGGTTCGGTGTGTTACTGGATCAAGGATACAGCCTGTGTGTGTGGTGTGTGTGTGTGTGGTGTGTTTGGGGTTGGGAACTCACTGTGGGGCGGACAGGTGTTAAAAAGGCTCCACCCCTCGGTGCCTGGCACCACGGCCCCTGTTGCTATTGACATTTGACGCTGGGGAAGGGGGCTAGGCGAACCTTTGTTTTTCCCCTCTCCTTATTTTTTTTTGTTGGGGGAAAAAGCCCAAAAAGTGTCACTCGGATTGGAACATGTTTATAAATAATATGTAGAGTCAATATTTGGGTGTCAATGTAGCAGGGAAAATCTCAGAGTCTTGTAAACGGGGAATTTATACCAGTTTTGAGGCTTATTTTATTATTTTCCCCAAACCTTGTAAGCCTAAAATATTCATTAATGCTTTATTTTATGAATTTCGGATGTTATAACTTTTATTTATTGTTATTTTAAGTTAGCCAAGCGAAATCTCAAAAATATATTGTTGTTATTGCAATAGCATGCAATTTCAACAATAAAATAATTCGTAGCATACTTTTAGACATTCCTATTTAAATGTTTCCAAATCTAAAATGATTTCTAAGGAATTTGTGTAAGCTGATCAAACATTATAAAATAAGGTTACAAAAATTATAAAAAAGAATTAAAAGATAATCAAATAAGCAAACAAATAGCTTTTATAGCCTTGAATTCTCCAATTTCTCCCATAATATCTGTATTTCTTGACCCTCCTGGTAGATACCTAATAAACAAAGAATCTGGAGTAAGTTTCCCTGATAGCTTGACCTCTATTGTACCCTCTGTTACCTAATTACCAAAGGTACACAGTCACAGCATACAAAGCTCGTATGTCAAAACTGATTTCCCGCAACCGAAATCGGCCAAAAGCCAAATGTCAGAAATCAGAAATCCGACTGGCATCCATTACACATTAATTTAATTAACTGTTAAACGCGCAAATGTCCGCACAAACACAGACAATGTATATATTGTATATATATATATATAGTATAGAGTGTAGTTGTGGGAGATAGAGGCGGCGATAGGACCAGGATGAGTGACACGTGAGCAATTATTCCTGTTCGGTGTGCGGCTTGCATGTCGTCGTAATTCCTGGACATAGATAAACTATACCCACATACATATATACACATTTAATGGAATGTATGATTCAGACCGCAGAAAGGAGGGCTGGTGAGTCACGGATGCGGGATTGGAGTAGGCCTCCAGGGCCCAGAAACGGGTCTTGAGGCTGGAGAAATGTGTGAGTGCGGGTGACGCACATTGGGAACGTTTCAGGCCTTTGCCAGGCCAGTTAACTCACTCACATGTTACATGTGGTTAAAGTTTAATTTAATTAAATTTAATTACACAATACAGCAGCCAATCCAGCTCACTTGTGTCTCAATTTCCCAACTGTTTTCCCTCAATTGCAGGCCACGCCAATTAATTAAAGGCGGAAAGCTTGCGCAAATTAAAGTTCAATCAACGTAACAAAGATGCAGTGCGGCCTGGAACAGATGAACGACTGTGAGCGCTCGCCCAACCGGACGAACCTGCGGGTCAACTTCAATGAGAAGGGCGCAGAGGTCAAGGAGCGGCGGGAGAAGTTCCTCACGGCCAAGTATGGATCACACCAGATGAGCCTCATCCGCAAGCGTCTGGCCGTGGAGATGTGGCTGTACGATGAGCTGCAGAAGCTGTTCGATCCACCAGTGAGTCCTTGACTTTATTTACATTATATTAAAAATATAATTATAAATATTATATTATTATTATTTTTATTAAAATAGAGCGAGGCCATCGATGTGGACATTGATGAGATACTGGATATGGACACAGATGACATAAGGAGATCTCATCTTATAGTGAGTTTATTTTAAATATTATTATCTACATATCTTTATATATACTATTATATATTACTTTAACTATTCCAGAGATTATTGTCAGTCTGCAAACGCCCGCAATCGGACATATCGAAGTTCATCAGCGATCTCCTGGACCGCGCAAAAACGCTGTAAATGCCCAGCTGCCGCCCCCTGTCCTCATCATACAAGAGATCCATTGATCATTCAGCTACATATAATATGCAGATAAACAATATAATAATAACTAGAGCCTTAAGTTTAGCTTGGAACACAAAGAATTTAGTTCGCAAGTCTTTAACCTTAACCTATATCCCCGTAGAAACCCTACCCATGTTGAGTTTTTCCAAGGACTTTAGTTGTTAGCTCGACTAATTTGAAGTTTAACCTAATTTAAGCTACCCCTGAGAACACGTTAGCCCTAAGCTTATGGTATAATATCGAGAAAGCATTAATATACTTCATCAATTTTGTGATGATATTTTTTAATATAATAAAACACAAACACACACGAAATGGCTACGTTTGAATGGAAAATGGAATAATACGAATAGTCTTGTGTAGTTAGCTCCATTTTTTGAAGGGCGGGATATGTGCTCCCCCCCAGGTGACTTTCTGGTTGTTTTTTGCAAAATGTGTGTGCTTCATTTAATCACCTAAAACTAAACTCTATATAAACCCCGAGAATGTCATGTAGCAATTGTTTAAATGAAAAAAAAAGAGACAAAGTTTGTAAGTAAAATGTGTGCGATCACCAGACAAAGATGAAAGCTCAGGTTCACTGCCAAAAACGTGGAGGAGGAAGGATCTTGTATGCGCAGTTAGCAAGTACAAAACCAAAAAAAGGGAGAAAGGGATAACAGAAATACAGTAAAGCCTGGCATAAAGGAATTTTAAACACAAAAACACACCCAACACGTTGAACTAATCAAGAGATCACAGATCAAGGCTTTAGAGCTGGAACATGACCGAACTCTCTCAAGTTTTTGGTAAGCAAACATCGATTTAAAATCGATTAATCGAACAATATCGATGCTTTTCAGCTCTAATAGGCACCGTAATTTTAAAGAACACAGCAAATCTCGTCGCAATTTCAATAGTTTGTAAATAAAATTGTAAAGCCCCAACTAGAATTTGTAAATATCCTCGGAAAAGCATCAAAACTTCTTCTTCACTCCACGAAATCTACACCTCTTTGTAGTAGTATCTAAAAAGCATTTTCTAGCAATCGAAAACCCTAACGTAAAGTATTTTAAATGTGCTCAATAGAGGATCAGAAGATCACAAACAAGATCATAGGAAATATATGTAATTCCGTTTTAGCACACTCTCACAAGTAGACTTTCCAGAACTCTCTATCGGAACTACGCAAGTATTAGAAACTTCTTAAAAAAACAAAAAAAAAAACTAATGCTATTTGCATGTACTAGTAAAAACCAATTAATCACCGCATTATTCCATTATTACAACCATAAACAAAGAACGCATAAAACAATTAAGTAAGCGAATTAAGCATTTATATTTAATCATGCACATAATTCTCATTTAAAAAGGATAATCACACACAAAACAAGCACACAGGCGCTAACAAGCGAAGAAGCTGTAATGAAAAGCTTAAGGAAAATAATTATAAATCGCAAATGAAAAGTTTACAATAATAAAATTTTGGTTGCTTTAGTCAACATACTTGCGTTGTCTTTTATTTAAATATTTCCTATACATTTCAGGTTATTGGAATAGTCTCAAATATTTATTTTTCCATTTTTCCATTTATAAATTTAGGGGGTTATTTATTGTTATCGAAAATATTATAATTACAAATTTTGGATAACTATAAAAGTATAAAAGAAAAGGAACATTTGTAGAACTGGAAAATAATCGAAGTTTTTAAAGGTTTGATATGAAAAAATCGATTTAAAATCGTTTGATATCGATGTTTTCCCAGATCCATCTATTTGCCTTGGACTTTTGGCTTCATAAATCCCTTGGATCGCAGATAGCGTACTATAAACGGTGTGGACCCCAAGGTGATGCTTATCCTGACAGGTGCAAATACCTTGTGAACGGCATAGGCTACAACAAAGGTGCTTCCTGTGGCCACTTTCTCCGCAATCGCCGACGAGGCAATTCCTAGCATTTCCAGAACAGGCACCAAGTTTATTCCGCTCGATACCAGGGCATAGAAACCTCCTAGCGAAATCAAGGAAATTCCCACATGGAAGGCCACTATGGTGGCTCCGTAATCCTTAAAAGCCCGCTTCAGCTGCTCTTTTTTACTAAGGTTGACTTCAGTTTGGGTACCTGATGAGGACGAGGATGATGATGAAGTCGCAGTCGTTGTGGATGAGGCCGTGGATGATGATGAAGTCGCAGTCGTTGTGGTTGAAGACAGCGGTTGTGTAGGTTCCGATTTTGTGCTATAGCTGCGTCGTGAGGGGGAGGAGAACCCCTGGCCTTGTCTTTCGATAGTGAACTTTGGATCGTAGGTGACCCAATCGGCGCCACTAATGTTGCAATAGTTTCTGCTTGCGAAAGGCGCCGCCTGTGCCAGGATCCCAGTGGACATCGAATCACGGAAGCGCTGCTGGGTTGAGAAGCGCCTAGCCACATCGTTATTATATATTGGAACAGTCGGGTTTTGAGCCGCAGCGACGTAGTTTTCCGGCTTTGTTGCATTCATGTGAAGGGCTTGCACTGCTGGGAATCTTTTTGCGCAGTGTAAACCCATCGTTGGTACATTTGCCAAACGAAGCACGGACACCTTTCCCGCTGCTAACAACATTTTTAGGATTTAATAAGAATTTATTAAAAACAAAACTGAATTCCACAACGAAGCGAATGAAAACAAGTTGACAGCAAGTGGGCAGCCCTGCAGCAGCTGGTAGGAATCAGCTGATGAGAGAAAACAAAAACACAAAAACAGTATGACCAGTTATTCTTGTAAGCTGAGAAAGCCCTAACGCCTGGCGACTCAAAAGGTAAACAAACGCGAACATGCAGGACTTTTACACCTGGACTTACCCGGATATACCGGAAAATGTGGCGTAAGATCAAGAGATTACACAAAAAAGCACCCAATTTACTGATATTCCCTTCAGCCATGAACTGCAGCAACTGCGAAACTCCCTCGTGGTGGTCGGCATTGTGGGCCGGTCGAAAGGTGAACAGGCCAACAAAATGCTGGCCTTTGGCATGGAACCACCCATGGGGCACACACCTCAGGATGGTCAGGTGCAGTGCTACTACAAGCCGGGCACCAACAGCCTGTTGCTTCACTTCGAGACCACCTACGATGAGGCCATACTGGACAAGATGATAGATGTGTCCATGGAGGATACCGAGAATCCCTTTGACTTCGACAGCTTTTACGAGAAGATGCGCTGCCGCTTTGTGCGCATGGTGCTGCTGGCCCTGCACTCCTGTCACATTGTGGTGTATGTGGAAACCGGCCAGACCTTCGATCCCACCCTGGTGACCGTGTTCCAGTTGCTGAAGTTTGCCCGGGAGCAGCATATCATGCAGTTCCTGCCCCACATGCTGAGGGGCACTACCGCCGCCCCTCGGCTGGGCGAGAGGTCGCGCCTGTGCACGCCTCGGATCTTGTTCCTCTTCGAGAATTACCCGCGGGACGAGGCCAAGACGCGGGAAAGCGTGTCCGCCTTTGAGTTCCAGACGGAGGACTGCATCTATGAGCTGCTGCGACACCACAACATCGTGACCAATAGCAGCAGCACCTCCCTGATGGCGCTGCCCAACAACAAGCAGTTCGTCTTCTTCAATGCCCACGAGGAGCTGCATGAGGACAAGTTGCTGAAGGCCATGGAGTGCCTCCGAATGACTATGTATAAGGCGGATACAAAGGAGGAGGAGGAGGATCTGGAGATACTCGAACTGGCGCCCTTTGAGGGCTTTGTCAAGCCCTTTGGCCGTGCCTGCGATGAGAAGGCCCTGGAGGAGCAGCAGTACAAGAAGGAGCATACAGTGTGGCACTTTCTGCAGCGTCATGTCCAGGATGCCCTGCAAGGCTGCTTTGACGAGGGCTCCTTCAAGCAGCAGCCCCATCTCGGGCAGTTCCAGCTGCTCAATGCCAAGGAGTGGCACGAATGCATGGCCTTGCTGTACCAGTTGCTGGTTGAGAATGCCAAGGATCCCAGCAGGCATGAGACCAACGAGGAATATGTGAGTATGGGAATAAAGAGGGCATCCCAGACATTGATTTACTATCCTTACAGAAAAACTTCCTCCACCACTTCGATGAGAGTTTGAATTATGAAAAAAAGTATGTAGATTCTTCCTTAAATTCCTTTCCTAATCCCCTCTCCTCCTGGCAGATTCTGGTTGCATCTGTGCGAGCTGGGCCTCAAGAAAGGCATCGCCACCTACAAGCAAGCGGCGCCTGCCTGCTATGGCTCCTCCATGCATAAGCAACTCCTGGCAGAGGCCTCCCTGGCCTTTGGCGAGGAGGGACGCGGTCCGCCCGCCAAGGCAGCCCTGGCCAAGCTGGCTGCCATCTGTCAGAAGCACTGGCAGGATGGACGGCAGCAGTGCGAGCTGCCCAGCCTGCGATCCCATCCCTGCACCCTGCCCAAGGATGTGCCGCACGAGAAGCACAACAGCGGCGTGGTGCACATCTCCAGCTGCAATTGTGGCCGCACCCAGGGCCGACGGGAGGATCCATTCAGCCTGCGGCAGGCCAACTACGAGTACTACGAGCACATAGCCCAGATGTGCAACCTGTGCGTGAAGGTCAAGCAGTACCAGTTCCCCATCTTCGAGCCCTCGGTCAGCGATTATAGGGCGGCAGCCTTTGAGGCAGCATTTCCCCTACTGCTCACGGGCAAGGGCGGGCAAGGTGATGTTCAGCAGGAGAACGACGTGATCGAAGTGGAAGATGACGAACTTAATGACGAGGAAGTCCAGGAGGAGGACTCTGAGAAGCCCGAGGAGAAGATGCAGGTTTCGCAGAGCAATGACTGCGCTCAGGATCTTTCGCCCACCTTTGGTTCCGACCTGAACATGTCCATAGCCGGCTTTGGAGCCTCGCTGAACGAATCCCAGGTGAGCTCCGACCAGATGTCCAACTCTGAGGTGGATTCCACGAGCAGCGGCACCTCCAGCGGCGACACAGAGAACGAACTGGTGCTCCAGCTGAAGGAGCCGGCGGCCAAGAAGGAGAACACGCGCGAGGAGGCAACCGCTCCGCCGCTAAGTACCTACTCCACGTCCACCACGGAATATCTGCCGGGATTGGTGCACACGGTGAGCAACTTTGGCCTGCTGCCACTGTTTCCCAGCTGGTCGCTGGCCTGCGTGGGTCCCAGCTCCATCTATAGCCACAATACCGGCCTGCAGGAGCACTTCCAGAGTGGCTTCCTCTCGGGCGCCAACTTTCTGCTGCCCTGGGATGTCCAACTGCGGCTGGTTCATGCTGCCAAGCAGCAGCAGCAGCAGCAGCACCATCACCAGCATCAGCATCCCGGAAAGAAGCAGCAGCGCTGGAAGAAGCAGGGCGATCGCCTGTCCCTCAAGATCTTTGTGGGCATGGAGTACGAGTGCTCGCGCGGCCATCGCTTCATGATGTGCGCCCCGGATCGCGTGCTGCGCGGCGGAGCGGACATCGAGCGGGACACCTGCAGCAGGGTGGTGCACAACAACATGCCGCTATACTATCCCTGTCCCTGCCGCTCGCAGAGTAGCTACCTGGCCCAGCTGATGCGCATCCATGTGGTCACGCCCAAGGCGCCGGTCAATATCATTGTGGATCCCAAGGTGTGCGTGGGCAAGGGCAAGTACACCTTCACCCTGGGCACCATGGTTCCGCCGCGCCTGTCGCAGAGCGCCTACTGGATCCTGCGGCTTCCGTTTGTCTACCAGGGCGACGATGTTCTGATCGCTCCGCCCGAGAAACTGGAAGCGGATGACATGATGGCCGGAGGCTATCTGCTTGCGGGGATGTTTGGCGTGGCCGAAACAGATGCCACACTGGATCTGAATGAACCAACGCGGATGGCAGCGTCGCCAGGGGGTACTTTTACTAGAATTTAGGTTTTAACTTTTATTTTTTAAGAAAAAATATAAAAAATAAATGTATTTTAGGGGAAATTTTGATTAAATAATTGTTTTTTTAAATTGAGAAAAGCTGTGAGAATGTTGTAATGGATACAAAAATCTACAAGAACTTGAGAAAGGCTTCCTCAGGTCTGGATTTCCGCCGGGATACGGAGAGTATTCGACTTTTCTTGTACCAAAGACTATAAAGAATAAGATGCGTAACGCGCATTTCTTTGAATTGTCATTGCAAGCAAGAATGTCTATAGGAAATCAGATCTAGAATGCTTGGGGATATTTCGGGGGGTTTTCCGATCATCCAACTGCAATAAGAGACATCCCTTCAGTTCTGAACTTTTCCAAAACCCCAAGGAACACTTCCCATCCACAATTTTCTACTAGCTTCTTCTCAGGCCCAGAAAATCTTCCCCTTCTCTAGCAAATAAAACACACTCAATCCTCTTTTTTTTTTAAATATAACGATTAATGTAATCTCTTTTCAGGCGATTTTGGAAAAAAATGACGCATGGTGTATAAATGTTGTAACCCGGCAAAGTTCCAACATGGCTAAGGGCTTCCCCTTGTGGCATGTAAAATGAGCAGCGCAGAGCAATAAGGCTTAATACTAGCAAAAAATGTAATATCTTCAAAAGATAATTAATACAGTTCCATCCCAAAAACGTCAGCGGGAACGTCTTTCGTCGCGTGGGCTCTATGTGATATGGAGAGTCGAAAGTTTGGAATTTTGTTTGGGATTCTTAGAATAACGACGAGGAGGAATGCTCCAGAAATCTCTTTTCAATCTTAAGATTAGGCAATAAATCGCATTAACTGCTTGTGTAAATATTTCTAGATTATGTTTGTAAACTATTTCATCGCAGGTTGTTATGTCAGGTTTTACACTATGGAGTTGTGTATAACTTATTGGATTTGTTTACTTATTCAAAGCTACTTGGAGAAAAAGTGCTCAATAATCTAAAATTAATTGTTGTAAACTTGTTGAGATATTTTGGAACATTCCCGACTCACTTCTGGGTACAGGGAATATTTTGTGTAAGGACACGACCGTAACTTAACAGGAACAATGTGGGGAGAAAACTTATAATAATTAAAAGGAGAAGGTTAAGAATATAAGGTTATAAACAAAGGCTTTAGCAGCTTAAGATAGGTAACGCCATAGGATTGTTTTTGCACTCTCTTTGGGGCTGGCTTTAGAGCTGGCTCCAGTCTCTCTTTTCACACGCTTTCTAGATCTGTACTAGTGCATTCTCTAGACTTCGTACGAGCGAGAGGGCGTTACGTATCTTGCACTTATAAAGTCTTTGCTTAAAAGATAAACCTTCCAAGAACTTCCTTTCCCTTTCCTTTTAATGTACACACATGAGATGCATTAATGGCCAAACTTAGTGCTTAAATCTAGATGAGCTCCTGGGTGTAGACCTCCTCCTCGTTGAGGACATAGTCCCCGAATACCTCCTCCTGGCAGCCCACATCCATATCCGCAAAGTCCTCGTAATACATGTCCGAGTCCATGAAGAGCTGCTCCTCCTGTGGACCCAGTATGGGATCCCTTAGATTCAACAGAGGTTTTTGTTCATCCTCTTCTGCCTCAGCCTCAGCTTCAGCTTCAGCCTCATCCTCTGGCGTTTCAGCTCCCTCCTCATCCTCCTCCTCCTCCTCCTCCTCTTCGGGATCCTCTGCTTCCTCGGGCTCCTCTTCGTCCTCGCCTGTGGAGTCCATCGCTGGCAACTGCGGCTGGTGCGGTGGATGCAGCAGGGGCTGTTGCTGCTGTATCTGCTGTTGTTGATGTTGCTGCTGCTGCTGTTGGTGGTTCATCTGCTGCAGCACGGTCTGAACGCGCTGCATGTAAGCCTGCTGTTGCTCTTGACTGATCTTGCCCTCCGGCTGGAAGGCACCACCTCCACCACCACCACCACCACCACCACCTCCTCCTCCTCCTCCTCCTCCACCCGGCATGGGCGGGCACTGCTTCATGGTGTCCAGGAGGGCTGCATGCTGGCTGGTCACATGATTGGCCAGGGCAGTGGCATCCGCATGCAGCGAGCCGCAGACAATGCAGACCAAGGTCTCATGCGGCTGCTGCTTGCTGACCAGCAACCCTGGCGGTGAGGAGGAGGAGGGTGCAGACGCCGCCGCTGCAGCTGCCGCTGCCTGATGCGCCTGGATGTGCTTGTTGAGGTACGCCTGCTGGCTGTAGGACTTGCCGCAGATGGGACACGGATAGGGCTTCTCCCCCGCATGGATCTTCATGTGAACACTCAGGCTGGAGGCCTGCGTGAAGCACTTGTCGCACAGCTTGCACTGGAAGGGCTTCTCGCCGGTGTGGATGCGCATGTGGATGTTCAGGCTGCCCGACTGCGTGAAGGAGCGATCGCAGAGGGAGCAGGTGAAGGGCTTCTCGCCCATGTGATTCTTCATGTGCTGCACCAGCTCGGAGCTGGCGCGGAAGGCCTCCCGACAGATGGCGCACTGATACACCAGCTCCTGGGTATGCATGCGCATGTGCTCGTCCAGCAGCGCCTCCGCCTTGAACTCACGCTCGCACTCCGGACACGTGAACGTCTCCGTGGGCGCCGCATGCGTCTTCTGATGGAGCAGCAGCGAGCTGTAGTTGATGAAGCCCTTGTCGCACTCCAGGCACTGGTGCGGCTTGCGCACCGAATGGGAGCGCATGTGCACCATCAGGCTGCTGGACTGCGTGAAGGCCTTGGGGCAGATCTCGCACTTGTATGGCTTCTCGCCGCTGTGGATGCGGATGTGGGTGTTCAGGCTGCCGATGTGCGTGAAGGTCTTCTGGCAGATGGAGCACTGGAAGGGCTTGTTGGTGATGTGCGAGCGGACGTGCTTGGACAGATCGCCGGCATTGGGAAAGCTGGCCTCGCAGTGCGTGCACTGGAAGCACTTCTGGGCAGCAGGATTCGTGGCATTCAGCGCTGGATCGCTGGCCATGGTGGGCGTTGTGGTGTTGGCCTTGGTGCGTCGTCCACGCCGGCGCTTGATGGGCGTATGGTTGTCGGCTGCCAGCGAAGGCAGCAGCGGTGGCAGCAAAGGCACCACCGAGGGCATCATTGCAGCTAGTGGCGGCGGCTGAGGCGGTGGCGCCTGGTTCACCGGCGTAATGCTCAGCGACGGCTGCAGCATGATAATCGAGGTGGACTCCCGCCCATCGGCCATCTGCAGGTGAAACTCGTTGGGCACCGGACCGGCCATCAGGCCAAGCATGGGATGCTGCGCCTGTTGCTGCGTTTGCGGATTGGAGTTGCTGCTGGTGGCCGCCTCCGAGCTGGTGCCCGTCGTGCTGGAGTTGCTAGAACTCGAGCTGGAGCTGCTGTCGTCGTCATCGGAGCTGCTGTCGTTGCCCTCCTCGCCCGAAGAATCGCTGCTGTCCTCCTCGGAGGAGGAATCGCTGCCACCCTCCTCGGCCAGCTCGCATACTGGCTCAAAAATCCAGCTATAGTCCTCACCCTCGTCGTTTCCAGCTGCCGCCTCCTCCTGCTCCCGCTCCCGCCGGCGGCGCTCTTCGCTGGAAGGCTCATTGGGATGCAGAGCGTTCATGTGCTGATACAAGGCCACCGGATGGACAAAGAACTCGGCACAGCACATACAGTGGAAGGTGAGATCCGGCGGCTGAGGCGGCGGGGGCTTAAGGGCCATAGGCAGGACATGACGAGGCTGGTGGAGCTGCTGCTGCTGCGTCTGCTCGCCCAGGATCGGTGTAATCGTCAGCGGAAGGTGGTGGTAGCTTTGCGTCAGCTGCACGGCCATCTTGGTAAAAGGCTAATAAGAGGGGATAAGGAAAACCCAAAAACAAGTATATTAACATTTTCTCTATAATAAAAACGCAGAGTGCGGGGCGAAAAATCAATGTCCATACCTTGGCTGAGTGCGGCGGTTCCACAGGATCTCCTTCTGCCCTTCTCCAGGTTTGTTTTATATTTGTTATTAGTTATTATATCACTTTTGTGTTGCTCAGGTTTTGTTTGTTTTTCCCTCAGTGCCTTTTACATACTACATTTCAACTTTTGTTCCATTTATTGCGCGTCGTTCAAACAAAAAAAAAAAAAACTACGAAAAAAACAAGTTTGTTTCTTTGCAGAGTTTCCAGCATAAATTCAGCTTTAAATTACTCCCCAAATGTGGGAGCCAAGGAATCGTCGGGGCTGCCAGGAGCTGCTGCTGCGCATTAAACAAAGGCAGCGCATTGCAATTACAAAAAATTACAATTACAAGCGTCCTCGCGTTGGTTACAACAAATAAAAGAAAAATATTTTATGTTGCGGGCGGTCTGCGCACGGTTAGATGAGAGTGCGGCATGACAGCATACAATCATGCAGAGCAGACGTGTATGTTTGCATGATGGATTTTAAAGGGCTTGTGAGGGCGCTTGATTTGAATTGTATTACAACTTAACTTAGGCTTAGCTGGAAAGTAAAATTAATTAAATTAAAATAAACTTGATAACGGCTACAGTATAAAGTGAATATATTACCTAATTTATTAGATTTTAAGTGATAAATTTAATTTCAAATTGGCCTTTTAAAACAAGTTCAACAAGTGTGACCAGCATACACTAAGCTGCGCGCCTTTTCTGGTAAATTCGATATTTTAATGAGTAAAAGCGGCAGTCACACTAGCACGCGTCCCGGCATTTTTCCAGCGGCGCTTAATTTCCTTTTTATTTGCTTTAATTAATGTAAAATAGATAAAAGAAACTCAATGGCTAGCCCGTTCCCCTTAAGCAGCCGCAGCGGCCTGTTGCGCACCACGCTCAACAGCTCCGGCGGCGTGCAGAACCTGTCGCACTCGCTGATCCTCCAGGAACGCAGCGATGCCGCCGCCCTGGAGGATCGTTCGCTGATCGAGGACACCGGCGACGACATGGACCGCGGCAAGGGCCGCATCGATGTGCTATTCTCACAATTCTTCGAAGTTCTGCTCACGCACAGCGGCGGCCAGGAGATCTTCGATGTGATCCAGGGCCTGACGGAGGTGTGTCGCGGCGCCGTCGAGCAGCTGGAGCTGGAGATTAAGCGCGGCATGGGCGGCACACAGGGCGCCAAGCAGCGCGAGTCCATTCTGGGCTGGCTACGGCAGGAGATCTACACGTGGCGCCTGCTCTATGCCCTCTTCAAGGATCGCGTCCTGCTGCAGACAGACAACCAGCCCGATGACGAGATGCAGGATGGGCCCACGCTGGGCGGCAGCGAGAAGGAGGTGGTTGACCAGCTCTATGTGCTCAATTCCACGCTCAGGGAGTACCAGCTGGTGGTGGACTGGCTGGAGGCCAGCTACGAGCCGGGAGAGCAGGAGAACCCGCTGCACTGTCACGACCGCATGATGGCCTGGGAGAACACGCTCTTCCAGCTGGAGAATCTGCAGGGAGCCGCATTTGGCCGGAGTCAGGCCGAGATCGTGCAGCGCCTGGATCCCGACGCGCCCGTGCGGGAGAAGCGGCCCCTCCATGCCCTCGACGAGGAGGACAATCAGCGCCTGTCCCGCGCCATCTTCGTGGCCATCCGCTCCGGACGCGTGGACGATGGCTTGCGGCTGTGCAAGCACTACGGCCAGACGTGGCGTGCCGCCATCCTGGAGGGTTGGCGTCTCCACGAGGATCCCAACTTCGAGCAGAGCACGTCAGTGGTGCGGGAAAAGATGCCCATTGTGGGCAATCCGCGGCGGGATGTGTGGAAGCGCTGCGCCTGGCTGCTGGCCGATTCCCGGCGGTACGACGAGTACAGTCGGGCCACGGCGGGCGTCTTCTCCGGCCATCTGGGCTCCCTTAAGTCCCTGCTGCACAACAACTGGCACGACCTGCTCTGGGCCCACCTCAAGGTCCAGATCGACCTGCGTGTGGAGTCCGAGGTCCGGGGCTGCTGCGTGAAGCAGTACCAGCCGATGCCCGACGACTATTGGAACGGCAAGATGACCATGGAGCAGATATTTGAGGAGCTGAACGTGGCCAAGGACGCGTCCGTGCGGGACTTTGCCAAGAGCCAGCTGGGGGTCATCCAGCGGCACCTGATCCTGGATACCTGTGGGGAGCTGCTGCAGCACATGGGGCGCTGGCTGGAGAAGGATGGCGTCAGTGGCCAGTTGCAGCCGCACCAGCTGCGCTTCATGGCGCACATCGTACTCTTCCTGCGGCAGATCGGTCGCGTGGATCAGGAGCGGCTGGCGGAGAAGATAATTGCCGCCTATGTGGAGGCGCTGATTGCGCGCGGCGATCCCCAGCTGGTGGCCTTCTATGCCGCTGCCCTCTCGAACCCACTGCAGGTGCAGCTGTACTCGCGCTTCCTGGAGCAGGTAGAGCAGAAGCGGGCGCGCGAGTTGGCTCTGGAGGCAGCCCTGCAAGCGGGCCTCGATGTCCAGGAAATCACGCGCATCACCGTGGAGAACATTCGACGAGCGCATGTCTCCCTGGGGGAGTTGGGGGAACCACCCTCCGGCGAGATCTCCGCCGAGGATCAGCGCAAGATCTCGGCCCTGGACTGGCTTGTATCATTGCCGGAGCAGCGCGGCGAGCTGCTGTGGCAGGCCAATGCCATGATGCGCACCTACCTGGCCTGCAACAAGGTGAACTGCATGCGCCAGACATTCCGCAAGGTGCCCGGCAACGTCATCCAGGACATCATGAACCTCTACAGCTCGCTGGACAATGTGCCGCCGCGCGAGGAGTGCAGCCTGAAGGAGTACCTGTGCTACAAGGTCTACTTGACGGCCGTCGATGGCTACATGGAGTGGAACCACATGCAGCTAAACAAACCCAAGAAGCCGCCCACCTTGGCGCCCGCCTCGACGCAGGACAATTTCACGGAGCGCATGGCCAACGAGCGCAAGGAGCAGGCCCACCGAACCGAGGTCCTGCGCTGGGAGCACAAGGTCAAGGAACATGCCAAGCGTGAGTTCACTTCCTAGGGGGAATCTCTGGCCAATTCTTACAGCTTTTTCTCCTTCAAATCCCCTCAGAAACCATGGACGCTCTGTACAATGTCCTGCTCTTCCCCGAAAAGGGCTGGCTCGCCGACCCCTTCATACCCAAGGAGCCCGAGAATGCCAAGCAGCTGAACTGGGAGCAACGCCAGCTGCAAATGGAGAAGCTGCGCTGCCTCTGCCTGCCCGAGATTGCCCTCCTGCTGTACGACGTCATGTTCAAGACCCGCGACTTTGCCGGCTGCGTGCGACTGGCCGATGAGATAGCCAGCGAACAGCGGCAGCTGTACAAGGTCTACACGAAGCACAAGCTGGCCGAGCTGATAGCCAAGGTAGCGGAGGCCTCGATGGAGCTGCTTAACGCGAAGCTGGATCCCTGGGGCTACCCCATCACCGTTTAGGAGCTATTTTCTGTGTGTTTTTTGCGATTATATTCTAATTTAAACGTTTATTTCTGCACATTTTCACTTACAAGACTAACGAAGAGAAGGAGGGACAAGCACGAGGGGGAGGAGGGATGGATCTGGGACGCAGAGCCTAGGAGTTGTTCTCCGCCGCAGTTCCGTTGTTCTCCTCGCAGCCATTGCTGTGCTTCAGCAGGTAGGAGGCCAGGAACTGGATGGGATCCGTTGGTCGCTCGCGGGCAAGCGCCTGCAGGCCATGGAGCAGGACAGGGGCCACTGTCTGGTCCAGGTACTGTCGCGTGGGCAGCGAGCTGGTCTCGCCGCTGGCCTTTTTGGCGGCCGGTTGCTGCTGCTGCTGGGCCGCGGGCGTTGACGCGGAAGCGGACGGGACGGCGGTTGCTCCGGCGGATGCGGCGGCGGCTCCTGCCGCGGCGGCTGAGCTGGCCTGCTGCGTGTTGTTGGTACAATTCTGCTCCTTGGCAGTCTCTGCGGGCGGATTCGGCGCGGGCGCCGGCGAAATGGGGGCGTCAATCTTGGCCTCCATGGCGAAAGGTGGTGCAAGGGAAAGCTATTTGGAATTTTCCGGCTGGCGACGCTCAAAAATCTATTTGGAAATCTATTTGGTACCGGTATCGATAGTATCGATAATTCATTTAATCAGAATATAATTGAAAATGAAAAGATAAAAAATATCGCTTCATTAAATTAAAAAAAATATCGGCAAATTTCATACGACCACGCCATACAAAAATATCGCTTCATTAAAGCAATTTGTTTATAGAACAAAATATCGGCAAATTTCCATACAAAAATATTGCATAAAATTAAAAAATCTTTATAGCATTTTCCAGTGCTGGTAAATACAATATGGCGAATGGTGTCATTTCCGCGTACTTTCTGGCAACTCTGACATTGCAGTGTGACCCGTTTCCCGCTCTCAGCATTACTTGCGAAAAAGCAAGCGGTCACATTGATTGCAGCTGGGGAAACTGGGGTGAAAAAAATTTGGAAAATTTTATTAATCAATTAAAATATGACCGAGCTGCTGATTGACCCCGACATCCGCGTTTGGGTATTCCTGCCCATAGTGCTGATCACATTTTTGGTGGGCATTGTGCGCCACTATGTCTCCATTCTGATATCCACACAGAAAAAGGCGGAGATCACCCAGATCCAGGACAGGTGAGTGAGCTGATCGCTGTCCAAAGGTGGAGTTAATGACAATTCGTTATTATTCGTTATCCTCCATAGCCAGGCGATGATACGCGCGCGACTGCTGCGCGAGAATGGTAAATATCTGAGCGCCCAGAGCTTCTCCATGCGGAAGAACTACTTCAACAACGAGGAGACCGGCTACTTCAAGACCCAAAAGCGAGCACCCGCTGCCCAGAACTCCAGCGCCATGTTGACCGACATGGTTAAGGGCAACTTCATCAATGTCCTGCCCATGGTTATCATCGGCGGCTGGATCAACTGGATGTTCTCGGGCTTCGTCACCACCAAAGTGCCCTTCCCCCTGACCCTGCGCTTCAAGCCCATGCTGCAGCGGGGCGTGGAGCTGGCCTCCCTGGACGCCGCCTGGGTCTCCTCGGCCTCCTGGTACTTCCTCAATGTGTTCGGTCTGCGCTCCATCTACACCCTGGTGCTCGGCGAGAATAACCATGCCGATCAGACGCAGGCCCAGGCGGACGCCATGACGGGCGCTGCCATGACCATGCCGCAGGACCCGAAGGCAGCCTTCAAGGCCGAGTGGGAGGCGCTGGAAATCACCGAGTACCACAATGCACTCAAGAACATCGATGCGGACATGCTGTCGATGGCCACGGAGAAGGGCTCGGAGTGACCGGGCCGGATGTAATTAAGATATTTTAGCAAATTTTCGTGAAATGTAACAAAACTGATTTTGTTTAGAGTCAAAGAGGGTTCCAATAAAGCTTGTTGTGGTGACTATGACGGTAGATCCTGGATCCTGAATCCAGGAGATTACGAAAACAAAGAGTTTACGGATTTGGAAGTGCCCAATAAGACAACCATTTGGGTTCAGAGTCGTCCAAGCGGGTTTATTATGTCTTTGACTGGAAATTTAATAGCAATCTCGCCCACTCCCTCGTCCTCCCCGCTCCCAGTCTCTGTCAGATGCAATGAAAAGTAACAATAAATATATAGAAACACAAGAACTAGTTAGTAGTAGGCCTCTTCTGTGGCCTCCGTTTGTGGAGCAGGCTCCTCGGAGGGTGGCACAGGTTCCGATTTGGGGGACATTGGTGGCGACGCCTTCACTGTCGCTGCCTCTTCGGCGGGACGTCCGACTGCATGGCTCGATTCGGCGGCGACTGTTGACTGTGCATCGACTGCACCTCCGATTGGAGCGATCCCATCGTTTGCACGTCCGATTGGAACGTTCCCATCGGGGGGCGTCGATGCAGCGGCTTCAGGTCCACCTATTGGCACCTCATTTCCAACGCCAGCCTTCCCCTCGAGCCGGGCCGTATTCAACGGGGAAGGCGGACGGGCGCTGGCCTGCACCTTGAACTGCTTCTCCGGCTTCTTAAAGTCCTTGGGCTTGCCCAGCAGGCGGTAATCGTTGGGCAGCTCCGCCTCCGTGTATAGCTTGTCGGCAAAGTAGATGCGTCGGATGCGCACGTTGGCGTGCACCTGCAGGGAGACCGTCTCCAGGTAGTTGGACCCGTAGGCGCGGCGCGTAAAGTCAGCCAGATTAAACTGGATCTGATTCCAGCCTGGAGACATGCCCATCGGCATGGCGGTGCAAAAGGGCTTCACCGAGGTCTTGCTCTGGAAGTTGGACACGCGGAAGCGGCGCATGAAGCGCTGATCGTCTTGTATCTAAGGATTATATTGGTTTCCCTTCCAAATCTCAAAATCAAGTGCCTTGGCAGCTTACCTTAACCTCGAAGCAGAAATACTTGTGCATATTCTTGATAAGGAGCACCAGGAAAGGCAGCTTGATGCCCAGCTGCTGCTTGCACTCGCTGGGACAGTGTATGAATGTGGTGGACACATTGGAGCCCATAATCTCCAGCACCAGGGACTTTATGTCCTCGTCGTAGATGCGCTTAATGTAGCCATTTTTGGTCTGTCCCCCAGGAGAGTCGTTAAAAGGCCACTTGGCAGTGTAGATTAGCCTCAGATACTCACATAGGATGACCAGTTGCCCAGGGGCGAGCTGCCCACGCTGTAGAGCACGGTGAGAAATCCCTTTTGGTAAGCTGAACGATACATTGTCGGGTTTTATTCTATTCAAATCTGTGTCTGTTTCATACGTTCCAGCTATATATGGACAAGTCCCCAGGGTGACTGAAGGGGAACAGCAATCTTAACCTATGCTACTCTCTAGGGTCGGGACTCTGAACTAATTGTAAAAGGGATTGTAGGTAACCCAGTGGGCGCGCTCCTGCTCCTTCTCCGTCTTGTGCGAGGTGAACAGCGACTTGTAGACGTCGCTGGCCTTGGGATCCTTGGCCACGCTGAAATCGCTCTTCAGACGCTTCAGTTCGGGATCCTGCATGGCATTGACGGCGCCCAGTCGCTTTGGATTCGCCACAGCCTTGATTTTTGAGCTGGTTGAGGGCTTTTCAGCGGCCACTTTCTTGGATGTGGTGGCGGCAGGTGCCGCCTCCGGGGACTTTTCCTTGGGTTCTGTTTTGATCTCCGTCTTCTTGGCTTCCTTCTTGGACTTGCGCTTGGTCGCCCGCATTTCCATCTTGACTCGCATCAGCTCTAGATCCTCATCGTTGCCGTTCAGCACCACTACATCCTCGACGCTGTACGCCACCTGGCACAGGGGACAAGTGCTGGCCGCATTCCCCTTGATCTGCTTCAGGGCGCGCTCGGACATCACGCATCCGCAGCTCCAGAGGGCCACGAAGCGGAATTTGCCAGACATCTCCAGACCAATCAGCTTGCAGATGTACGGCGCATGGCGTGTGTCCAGCAAGCCCTCCGTCTTGTCCTCCTCCGTGAAGGCCGGATTGGGCGTGAGCTTCAGCTGGCGGATGTCCTTCAGGCTCTTCACATGGCCCGCCGTCTCGGGCATCTTCTCCTTTTCCAGCAGCCGCTCGATGACGCTCTGCTTGGAGTAGAGTCTGCCCATGCCGCACATGGCAATCGGCTCCTGGAGAGTCTGCTGAGTCAAGGTGCAGTGGCGCCAGCGGAACTCCCTCTCCGCATCTTTGTCTTTCTGGAAAGTGCGCATTAGTCGGGCGTGTCAAGGTGTTTTAGTTTACCTTTCTTACCTGTTCTGGCTTCTTCTTCACGCGCACCAGCTCATCGCGCTTTGGAATTGTTCCACCATCGCATCCCATGGCTCTTTTTTGGCTTAACTTAACGTTTTTGTTGTCCTAAATTGTAAATAATTTGCAGATGTGAAAAGTAGAGTGACCTTATGCAGTGGCCCGACAAATCCGAAAAGAGAGCTGTGGTAATGAAAACGGATTGGTCACACTAAAAGATAAATAATTCAATTAAATTCTGGAATTTACGTACATTCTTCAAATGGTTTATGTTTGAGTTAGTAAATAACACAACTTAAGATTGTTTAAATTATAACACTTCCATGAAATATGCAACATTCTTTGTGCATTTTTAAATATCCACAGGGTTCCATGTAGCGAGGGAGTACTGTACCGATAGTGCTCTTATCACGAATAAAATTTATCGGAAAAGTACCTGATCCACCTTTCTTTGTCAGAAATAAGTAAATACACCAAATAGGTGAAAATTAAAAATAAAAAATAAATAAATAAACTTAAAAATAATATGTTGTCCATTAAAAAAATACTTATAATGTTGCACCAATGATTCATTGTTCGGAAAAGTACCTGCTCGACCTTTCTGTGCGATAAATTAGTAAATACATTAAAAAGGTAAATAATATAAATAAAAAATAAGTAAGTATACTAAAAAATAATATGTTGTCTATTATAATGTAACACCACTTAACAGTAATTAAGTAAACATTTAACGGCAATTTAATTAATTTAATTTTCGCCTCCACCTGTTGAACTATCGATAGATATCGCACACCACTGGCGCCGCGTTCCATCGCTAGTGTGTTTGAAAACACGCTGCCTGCGGAAAACGTGCTCTATTATTTAAACGGGAGAGCAGCGATTCCATACCTCCAGAACTGTATTGATTAAGTTAAATAAACCACGAAACCATGAAGATCAAGACAGCTAAGAGCCTAACCAATGGCGGAACGGGCAAACCAAAGGTGAAGGAACAGCGAAAAAGACCGAAACCTGTGAAAGCAGAGGAAGATGGAGCAGAACCAGAGCACCCGGCCAAGATTGCCAAGTTGTCCAAGGACAAGAAGAAGAAGAATACTCCGGAGGAGCCTGAGTTGGAGAAAGAGAACAACACGCCCAACAATGGCCTCAAGCTGTCCGATATCAACAAGGCCGTGTTTCCTGTCTTCAAGCGGCTCCAGAATAGCACGCTCTCCCAGAAGACGATCAATTCGATTGTGGTCCTGCTCCGCGATGACACGAATGACCAACAGGTGGCTAACCTACATGATGACATGGACTTTCCTTATCTAATTCCCTTTTTTCTCCAGCGCACGGCCACCTGCTGCTACGTCTTGAAACGCCTCATCCGCTCGACGGGAGCCGATGACCTAAAGGCAGTGGCTCTGGCTTCCAGCTACATGCTTTGCATCCTTAATGCCGTGCCCGGCCTCGATGTAATGGAAGTGCTGAATATCCTGAAGAGGGATCTAGCCGTTGGCAGCCAGCAGAAGGGCAAGGAGGACTCCCTGGCCGCCGTGGGTCAGTTGGTTACCGCCTTGTGCATCCTGCAGACGCCACAGTTTGCCGAGGCATCGCCAAAACTGGTTACAGCGGTCTACCAATTCCTGGCGGCTCATCTCAAGGGCCGCGAGTATTTGGTCTCCATGTGCGTGGACATTCTGGTGGCATCCTTCAAGCAGGTGGGTTTTATAATCTCCGGTTGTTTCATTATCTAAAATAATCGTGTAAATCCCGTAGCTACCCGTTGCCACTTTCGAGGAGTACGTTTGGCCACTGCTGAAACCGCAGCTGGACAAGCCCCTGAGCAGCGGCCTAAAGCTGAACACCTGCGACCTCCTACTGACCGTGCACTTGACCTATCCCACGATATTGGGACGCGATCAGCTGCTGGCCAGTCTGTGGCCCAAGAAACCACAGTTTGGACAGCTCTTCGAGCTCTACCTCGCCGGCTCGACCATCCACAACGATGGCGTCTATGCCAGATTGGGGAAATTTCTGTCAGCCGGCGGCAAGGAGTTGCTCTCCGCGTGGCAGCAGTTTGCAGACTCCAAGCAGCCGCTAAAACTGAATGCAGCCAAGGCGTGTGTCCTCCAAGTACTGGCCAACATACTGCTCAGCTACAAGAACAAGAACGAACAGCCCGTGCTGGATCTATTCACGCCCACCAGCCTGCGGTTTGTGCTGCAGGAACTGTCCTCCGTGAAGGCGGACAGAGGTGAGGCCAGGAAGCCGTCGCAAAAGGAACTGCGTGAGATTTGCTTCAAGTTCGAGGGTTCCCTGGTTCTCAGCTTCGAGAATCAGCTGCAGAGCGGTGACATCAAGCTGCAGCTGCTCCTTAGGCTGCTGGAACAGAGGCTGCAGTTTGACTCGCTCGTCAGTATGCCGCGCTTCACCCAGCAGTTGATCAATCAACTGGACGCTGCGGGTCTGCAGAAGCTCTACGATCACTACAGCCATCTGCTGGGCACTCTGGAGGATGAGGATAGGGTGAGCCGCGAGCACTGCCTCAACCAGATGCAGTTCATTCTGCAGCACACCAAACTGGACCAGGAGACCAAGTGGCGTCAGAAGCAGTTGCGTCACCTAATGCTCGCCGGGCTGTTCCATTTGGATGCCAGCCACGAACCCTGTGAGCCGAGCCAGGCCAGCGCCTTCAGTCGTCAGTGCTCCGGCCGCTGCGAGGAGATCTTCCTGGGTTCCCTGCTGCACAAGTGCTCCAGCCTATCAGCGCTGTGTCAGCTGCTCCAAAAGAACGTGGGTTACCTCAGCAATCAGCTGTCCAAGCCGGAGGCGGAGTCCAAATTGCGTTCACCAAGGGAAGAGGCCTTGCAGAAGGCTTGGAAGCAGGTGGAGAAACTCCTAGCAAAGCCCACGGAGGAAACGGACATTGTTGGTCAAACATTCGAGGCTCTGATCCTGTTCGTGTCCCTGGCCCTGTGCACAAAGACCACTGTGCTTGTGTCCGAGTTGGAGGATCTGCTCACTTGCCAGAAGAATGCGCTGGAGAAGAGCAAGCAGCAGCAGAAGAAGAAGGCTGCTGATGCCGACGAGGAACTCAAGTGGCAGGATGTGCTGACAGACGTGCTGCTGCATTTGCTGCTCCAAACTGGACACTACTGGCGGGAGCTGGTCAACCTGGTGGCCATTCCCTTGATTCCCCACTTGGAGCACGGCAACCTGGAGCAGATCCTGCAGGTGCTCAACATGAACATGAATCCGTTGCGCAAGAAGGACGATGCCGATGAAGAGGATAGCGACGAGGAGATGGAGGAGGAGGAGCAGGAGGTAGAGGCAGAGGACTTCAGCGATGAATCAGATGAGGAGGATCAGGAGGAGGATGAGGAGGAAGAGGAGGATGACGACGAGAACGATGAGGAGTCCCGTTTGGCCCAAGTCCGTGAGCGCGTTCGCCAGGCCTTAATGGACGACGGCGATGCTGAAAGCGATGGCGGTAGCAGCGTGGATTGGAACGATGTCAGCGAGGAGCAGGGCCAGCGCCTGAACGCTGCCTTGGAAAATGCCTTCCAGGTGCGGAGGCCTAAGTCTGCCAAGCTGCAGGCCAAGCAGCTGCCCACAAAATCGGAACGCATCGATAGCACCAGCCTGCTGCACTTCCGCATTCGCGCCCTGGACTTGGTGGAGCTCTATGTCACCGCAAAGCCAACGCAAGCGGTTGTCTTGGACGCCCTGATCTGCGTCTTCCAGGTTTACCGTCATTCCTGCGGCGATACCAAGCTGCAGTCGCTGCGCGAAGCCAGCACCAAGTTGCTGAAGAAGCTGCTAACCAAGAACATTGTCTTCGAGCCCAACCAGGATAAGACGCCCATTCTGGAGGACATTGAGCAGTTGCTGTCCATCGGCGAGGAGGAACAGGCGGACGAAGAGGACCAAGAGAAACCCGGCAAGCAGCAGCCCACACGCAAGGCCAAGGGCGAGGTCACCTTGTGGCGGAACAAGTGCTTTGCCTACCTGGTCGTCCAGGCCTCGGGCGCCGACAATCCCAAGGACAGTGTTGTGTGGCCTCTACTCGTCAACCTTCTGGAGCTGTGGGTAGCCAACCGGCGGACTAGCCTCTCCCTTGTCAGCTTCGAGGCTCTTTTCCAGGCCGACAACTGGCGGGGAGTGGCTCCACTGGCCGCGCTCCTGGCCTCCCACTTGAATGTAAAGAAGACGCGCAGCTTCCGGCGGGCACAGATCCTGAACCTTTTAGGCGAGCAGTTCAGACGTCTCGAATCCGCCTTCAAGGATAATAGTGCGTCGTCGAAGGAGTTTGAGAAGCATTTGGCTAGCTACGTGACGCAACTGGAGGCGGAGGCCAGCAGCAGTAGTCCCAAGGAGTTCAAGTTGCTGCAAAAGATTCTGGCTCAGGGCGGCAAGAAGCGAACGCAGCTGCTGGAAAGGGTCCAAGCGCTGGCCAAGAAGCCGCAGTAGGTGAAGTCATCGAGAAAGGTAACCCATCAAAATAGTGCTGGGAGGAAAATCGTGGTTTGAAGATCTTTTTCGAAAGTTGCTATTCGGTTCCAGCTCTAAATCTAATAGCTGAAGATAAAGAATTTAGGTAATGATTCTTTTAAGAGTAATCTTAGGTTCTTCGTTCATAGAAATAATATAAAAATATATATACTGTTGAATACTAAATTAGTATTGAAGCTAATAAATATTTTAGAAACAATTTCTATGGTTTTTATCTGATTACTCTCAATGTGGGAGCGCTCAACCGAATCCCTCTCTTTAATTTGGTATCGAAAGAGCGTAACAAGAATTGCTCACTGAGAACATTTAAGAGCACTTCATAAAGATAAGAAACGAGATTTTCTTAAAAATAGACCTACGGTAAGATAAATACGTCACTTTTACTTCAATTTGCATAACACTGATCTATTTATTTATCGGAATCTCTTTAAGTGGTTACGAAAAGTTTCCCAGTGGTTGTTCATTAGGTTTTTCAGTGAGACATAGTAAGTAGACTAGCCCTTTAGCAGTAGGAATGCATCATCATCATTGGTATTGAATTCATATTTGCAATATCTAAGTTAACAAACTGGTTAAACTGGTTAAAACAGTTTGACTTAGAATATAATAATATGTTCTTCGAAAGATTGGAATATTTCAGTGGGTATAAAACCAGCTGCTTTGCAATCGCTGAAAGCAGTCTTATTGCTTAACCATGGCTGTCAAATACCTCTCCGTTTTTGTCCTATTAGTTCTCGCATTGGGCATACAAGCTAGAAGCTGTCCTTCGAATTTTACTTCCGTGGGAGAGAAGTGCTATAATGTGTCCTTAGAAAAGGTACAAATGCAACACACTTATTTTTTAAATTCCTTGTTAAATATTATTCTTCTAGGCAAACTGGTTCGTGGCTGAGCGAAGATGTCGAAAGCTCGGCGGCGATCTGGCGGTGTTCGATAATCAGAAGGACAAAGAACTGACATTAGAATACCTAAAGAGCTTGGGGCTTCCGTTCGCCGATATTTGGCGGGATTCCGTTTGGGTTGGCATCAATTGCTTGGGAATTCGGCGCGATTTCCGCTTGTCCAAGAACGGGGATCCTGTTCAATACCTGAACTGGGTGCCCAGGGAGCCGGACAACGCCAGTCCCGAGGAGGACTGTGTGGCCTTCGCCAATTATAACCAGGCGTTTGGCTACCATGATATTGAGTGCGACAAACAGTTTCCATTTATATGTGAGGCGTCAACTACAGATGATTATCTCTGCCTTAGGAGAGAGCTGCTCTTCTTTTTTAATTCCTTTGTTGCTTAATACTATATAATAATGAAAAATTAACGACGATATTGCGGTTGCATGTCTCCTCGGTCTGTCAGAGCTCTTCATCCACCGACGATCTGACTCTTGGCAGATAGGGGATGATGCAGTACGTCATCGTACCTCGCGTTCCACAGGAGATGTCAGAGGACGGAAACCTGCGGGACACCTCCTGTCACCTGATGCGTCCGTGTAGAGGCGGCATTCTAATAAAGTATGTAATAAGATCACATCCCAAAATAATAGTACAAATTCCTAAAAATCGGAGTCCTACGAATTTAGGCGCCCGAGCAGGGACGCTCAAGTGAACGAATGCTCTAGCTAAAGTGTTCCCAGCCAAGGCATTCACTAGAGAGTAAAACTGACGCCTTTATAAGCATTATTCTCTGTTGATTTCTTGTTCTTATCGCATTTATTACCGACTTCTCTATACACTTCTCACAATTACGACCTAATGAAGGGTCCTACGCGTTCACAAAGGGACAATGTTTGGCATACGGCACATCGATGCAAATGCAGCCACTGGCGCTGAAAGTCAAACAAAAATTATTTGTGGATGGATGGTTTACTCCATTTTTATCAAAACTTACTCATCGGGGGCATCATTGCCTATGTGGTACTCCCTCAGCAGCGAGGCGAACTCGAAGGGATTGATCTTTCCGCTGACAGGCAGCCGCTTGGGTCCGGTTAGAGTCACGCAGCCATTGGGACACGGAATCCCTATGAACTTTTTGTGCTTGAACGTGGCCGTGGCCAAGTAGCAGATGCTCAGGAAATGAGAGCATCGATATCGTCCTGTAATAAATATTAATATTCATTTAAGTTTTCTTTTATTCATTCCTAGAAATAGTTAGATAATCTTACTAATGGTATTTCCCTGGCAGAAGGGCTGCACGCGTCCCCCGTTGACGCAGTAGTTGAGGTGACCAGTGTTATCCTCCTGGCCTAGATAGCCAGCATTGGTGTGGATCACCTGGATGACGTTGGCATCATCCTGCGACAACCGGAAAGTATTGCTCTTTTTGCGCTCAATCAGCGGCCTTGCCGGGTCCAGGCCTATAATGCGATACTGCTTCTTTGTCAAGTGGTTGCTGATCATTCCACAGATGTGGGCTCCCAGGGAATGACCCACACAGGTGATCCGTTCCCGCACCGCACCATAGTGCGTGAGGAAGGCATAGATCTGGGCGGTGCACTGGGCCGTCAGTCGAGTGTTGATCAGGGAGTGCAGGTAGCAGGGATATCGACTCAGTGGCCGCCAGTCCACGGTGATCACGTTGAAGTCACGCGATAAGTATGCTGGTAAAAGGGGAATAATATTAGTGTAGTTCGATTATAAATAAGGCATCTATCTCTAAGAATTCATATATATATCTAGGTCCATTCTTAAGACTCCATCAGATGCGGTGGAGAGGATAGGCACTTTGACAAGCTTTGTGAAAATCTGTGTGAGCACCTTCGATTTAAAGATATGATTGGTTTGCGAATACAGGATTTATCTCTAATAAACCTATATTATTAGCATCGACTTACCATCCCTGAGAAACTGCAAATGAATGTCAATGGCGGTTCCATTGAACCCATGAATTATAAAGACCGTTTCGCGCTGCTTGCTGAAGCCACCCTGGTAGAGAGTCAATGGATTCTTTACATTCAGAGCAGTCCCTCGACGAGGCCCATTGCTATAAGAAAAATTTAAGAAAAATTCCTTAAGATTTAATTTATGTTGATTTTTTGAAAACTGTAAGCAGATAACTCGTTGTTGTTGGAGCATATTAGAAGCTAATTCCAGGTGGCTATAAAACCGGAGAAACCTCTCGTGCGGCAAGTTATCCAAAGAAAGAACATAACTTGTTGTCTTTCGTATTTGTGGAGCTCAGGCTACGTCGTGGCCACCACTATAAGTACGTGTGGGTCATAAGTGTGTCTCTGTGTTCCTAGTTAAAGAATAAATATGAGGAGTGATTCCCATAAGGAACAAAACATTTTGAAACTCACTAAATAGTGGCTTGGCTTGGTTTTTAATAACAACAGTCACAAGATTCTCCTCAATGCAAAGCTCATCTATTAGTTCTTGAATTTACAATAGCCAAGTTAGGAATAATTGTTAAGATGGTTGGCTTTCCCCGTACTATTTAATGGCATTAAATAATTGTAGAAGAGAAACCCGTCAGGCCTGCGGTTAGTCTTCCCAGAACGAAGGTGTCAATCCGGTAATTTTTCGCTGTTATACAACCGTCAATCTGTTAACAACATCATGTAATTATCTCGAGCAGTTCGTGTAACCGTAACAATGGCTTGACTACTGTCCCAAAATGGACAATACCACCAGCAAGGTTGGTTCATGCTCAGTGGTGGAGGTGGAGAAGAAAGATCTTGCCCAGACAAGTCACCCGACTTGCTCCAGGCGCCGTTTGTTAAGAGTTTTTTATTGGCAAATTGGCAATTTCAATTGATGTCATCGTTAACCACGTTTAGCGGTCAATGCGGCTGCTGCTCCTCCTCCAGCCGGTCTGCTTTTCGCGGCGCATCATCACACTAACTCCTTAGTGGGTCACTGGCCAGTTTCGCGAAACAAGTTGCCCGCCGCCCATTAAATGCACTCTTATTTTTTGGCATTCCGCCAGCCAATATCCTTTTGGTTGCACAAGTTGACACACTAACCGAGAGAGCAGTTCCAGTTGCCTAACACCTGGGGCAGGAACTTTCATCGACAGGAATTTGGAAACTCTCGGCATTTAATAACAATAATTTATACTTCTTTATGACAAAGTGTGCAAGTAGTTAAAAGAAAGTTTTTAGCTTCCAAAAATGATTTTTATCGTTGCATACAAGTGACTTTAGCACACAAGAAACCTTCTCTATATAGCAAAACCTTTGTCTCTTTTTAAACTTACGGCGAGTACAGTCTGTGATCGATATGTGGACTGGGGCAAAAGTTCTTGTCGCGCAAAAAGCAACGCAAGACATTCAAGTCCAGGGCTCCACTGTTGAGTAGATTCTTCCAATCCCTTTGACTTAGCAGGGCTTGTGCATCTAAAATAGGATTTTTTTTTTTTAACTTTTGCCTTTATTCCAATTAAATATGGTAAAAAAGGTGCGGATTTAGTTATAAAAAATATAAAATTATTACAGTTTTTAAAACATAAATTTCACCATATTTATTTGAACTCAAGGTCTTAATATTTATTGTTGGTTTGATCCTGGTTTTGTTGTACCTTTGGCGAATACTGTGAATATGCAGAGCACGACAAGATATTTCATTTTTTGATTGGAGCTTACTGTTGGTAATTAATTGTAATTAATTTTGTTTGTTAATATTATGAGCTTTGCTTTTTTTTTATTAAAGCCTAACTTTAATAATTTATTTTATGTAAGTATTGTAAATTTCTTTTATTTACTTCAACATTTTTCTTGTTATTCATTTGAAAACTTATTTATATTACTTATTTTGTATTATTTTATTTCAGCAGTATTTTGTTTCCAGCTTTCTTTATTTGATTTGGGGTATTTTTAAACTACGACATTGGAATTTCCTTTAATTAAATATTAAAGACAATGCTACCAGTAACTGGTCACCAAATCGAATTATGCCGTTGCGAAATCGCAATTCGTTTAATTATTCAGTTTATTTCCCAGGACATGGGGCCTTCCTGCTCGTTTTTTTCTTTCATTTGCCTTTCACATATCTTTGGTTTCTTAAACCAGATTCCACTGCACTTGTCGCGTTCAAATTGACAACTGGCACTGAGTTCACATGTTTCTTAATTGATATCCATTGGTTTTTGTTAAACGCTTTCA
Organism: Drosophila baimaii; assembly: GCA_018874675.1. NCBI lineage: Eukaryota > Metazoa > Arthropoda > Insecta > Diptera > Drosophilidae > Drosophila > Drosophila baimaii. Next base: position 112,437 of record JAEIIU010047775.1, read on the forward strand.
TCGTAATCCTTTGCATTGAAATTAGCAATCTTGATGTTGTTCGCGAGACCAACGACGACGACGTCTGGCACACTCGCGCTTCGCGCTGCAAATGTGCTGTAAAAGCGTGAAATGCTCGAGTGAGGAAAATGCAGTCGTCGTCGCCGACAGAGGCAGCAGCTGAAAATGCAACTAAAACAGCAGCAGCAGCAGTGGCAGCAGCAGTTGCAGCAGCAGCCCCTGCAACAATATTAGCAACCCAGGCCAGTAGCAACGGCAAAAACTGGCTATAGAATTGCGATCAGCTCAGCTCAGTTGCCTGTTGCCTTGACTTTGCTTCAGTTTGGCTCCACACACAACGACTTGCAATGTGAACGTTAGTTGGCTTTGGCTAATAAATAATATATAAGCACGAGTATAAGCTGGCTCTATTACAGCCATTGTGGTGGTTTTTGTGTCTGCCCGCCTGGCGACGTCTGTGAAATGAAAACCCATGGCACACGCAACGCTGCACTGATTTTGATTATGAGTTTTCCAGAGTTGGGAGTTGGTTTTCCAGCTCAATGCCATTGCCTTCTTCATGGTGTCTGCGCGGCGGTTGGTAATTCATTAGGCTTGCCATTTACATAATATTTGCTATATGAATGCAAATTCTTATAATTTTTTCTCTCTCTCTGACGACATTCCTCAAAGTTTGTTTCCTAAGTCATTTGTTTTCGCTGAAGCATATTTCATCTCTCTTTGCTGAGTGGCTTGCCTTAAGCCCAATTGCATTCGCATTAACCTCGTTGGGTGGGGTTCAAGGCAGGTTGGAAATGGAAAGGTCTAAGAGAAGTTGCAGTGATTTAAGACCATTTATCAGGCCTATCTGGGGCGCAGAAAAGTGAAAGATAGGCTTGTCTTTCTAGGCTTGCGTGGAGCGCTGGCCAATGTATTAAAAAAAAAAAATATATATATATATAAAAGCATCCACTAACTTATCGGAATGCACGCAAAAATGTATGGGCATTTAGGCACTTAAATACCAGCTCTATTTTAAATTTTAAAAGATTATGAAAGTATATAGTCAAGGCTTTACGTAAATTTTAACTCATTTCCATTTTCCATCATTGTTCATTGATATAAACACTTGACTTGCTTTGAAAAATTGCAGTTAATTATTGTTTTTAAGCTTTTCAAGTGTACAATGTTTTAGTTCCATAAAAATGTACACTAACCTGGGAATTAATGCACTTAGAAATATATAGACAAGCTAGGAAAGCTAAGCGAGGCCTATCTTGTGATACGAACTTTCAGAGAATAAATTTAAATATTAAAATATTTTAATATAATTTAATATCAATAACTAGTATAAAAATAACTTTATTTCAAACTCGGTTTTGTTCAATTTTTTATATAGATGTAATTATGATGAGTATATATGTATGTATATTCGTATATATGTATATAGATGAGATAATATGAAGGCTTTGATACAAACTGAAAGACAAGAAAATTGTACACTTAAATAAATATTTTACTAATCACGAAAAAACTCTACAGCTTGAAATTTCTCGTTAATAATAATTGTTTTATAAATTTGTGCCATTTTAAACTCACTTTCTTGCCAAGTAAAATGTTTATTTAAGTTCAACTTGATTTATCTTTCACATTTCTTTGTTATCTTCAGTTTAAGCCTCGATCTTATCACCTTTATGCTAGTTTTTCACACTTTCCCCCTCACTACTTACCTTGTAAAGAGCTGAAATCCTATATATTGCTTGGGGCACGTTTCCCACAACAGTATGTGACAGTTGAGGGGATTCAAGTCGAAATTGCCGTTGCGCAAGAAGAACTGCAGTGCCTCTTTATGATATTTGGCTGTGAAAAGAGGAAGACTTGGCCGTAAAAAAAAGAGGAATCACACGCACACACACACTACGCCTCTTATCACCGACGCGATCTTCACCACTTACAGGCGTCCGTGAGCGAATTCAGGGAAAGTAGCGAAAGTACGATAAGGCTGGGCAGCATTTTTGGGCAATCTAAAGTTCGCATTTAAATTCGTATCACGGAGCAGAGCTGCGAGCCACATGGGGTTAAATGGAAGGCGTACGTCTAATTGAACGCCACACTCGCATCGTTTTCTGCCAAAACGGTGGCTGGGAGCTTTTCAAAAGCTGCATCCGCTCAAGAAAATGGAAAACGAATGAAAAATCTCCGAAAATTGACACTCACGAACGAACGACCCGGCGCCATCGCCGTGGATTGGGTGACATTGCTTTGTGGCGAGCTGATAGTCACTTGTTTTCATCTTTCGGTTTTATGTGCACAGAAGTTGCGTGTAGCCGAAGCCCCGTTTTCCATATGACCGGGTGCACTGGAAGAAAATAGTAATACTTATAATAATAACAAATATCGAAGCTGAAGGTACTATTATTTAAATACATATTTAATAGGGCGTAATAAAAAGCATGTAAAATGAGTTTGTCTTAAAGTTTTCGTGGTAAATATTTTCCCAATTACAGTTTGCGTTGTTTTATATCTTATTTATGTATTGTTTTATGTGTACTCACATATTGTTAGCTGATTGGAAGTTTCACAATTCAACATAACCGCCTATTGATTGCCACATGCGGACGGACACCTGCAGGCTCCAGCACGGTCGACGGCTATAAAGAATAAAAATAATTAAAAAAGCTCCATCATAAATAGCAGAGAAATAAATAGTGAAACGAATTAAATTTTTCTGCTTAAAGTTGTGGCATTGATCTTAGTGAAGTTAAACTCTTTTACAGCACACACTTTCCATTTCCTTTTAAGAAATTATTAACAAGAGTGGGTTCAATATAAGGTCAGGTATGACAGTTAGGCCTATTTTTAAAGTGCTAACTTAAGGTCAAATGATCAAAGGTCAAAATGTAAGCCCACAGAAAAAGCCAGAAGTCAGGAAAAAGATCACAACTGCGGAAAACACGATTGCCAGACACAAAACGACATCAAATAGTTTTCCGCGGCAATTTTCCCCAACGAAAGTAAACATCGTAGGGTTTTTGCGGCTAATTTAATAGATTGAAAGTAATGAGCTCGTTGGCCTACAACACCGCAAAACGGGGCTAAAGTCAACTGCAATGGCATGGCTTTTTGATATAGTAAAGCCGTTCCGTGGAAAGGAAAATGAAAATGAAAATGCAAATGAAAAGGAAAACCAAGCCGACGACACGACAGTGCAGTGAGAAGAAAAACTTGAGTCACTGCAATTGTTTTCCTTAACTTTGTCTGGAGGTTGTTGCTCTATTTTAAAGCGGTTCAAAATAATAGCTGCCAAGGTTGCCATTGTTGCTGAGGTAAATAAAATAATACATACTTATTAGCTTTATTTTATTAAGGGAAGTTTGCTTGATATAATTAAGTTTATAAGTTTACAAGTTAATACATTTTACAAGAGTCTCAGGGCTGCGGTGTTGCCTTTTACTTCCCTACTTCTTGAGGTTTTCCTTGGCTTTTCATGGTTGCCAGTTACAGCCAATCTGTTGTTAGTTTCAGCCAACTTGTTCACTCTTTTTATTGTTAATGTTTTAAGTGGCAATTGCATAACATTTTCCCGAGCTGCAGTGATACTGAACTAGTTTTTGTAACACCACGATGCCATCGCCCTGCCTTTGTCTTGGCAGCCAAAATCTAGCCCTTTAATTAGACTTGTAATTATGATCAGCATCTGAGTAATTTACCTGAGTATTCACACCAACGGAATAATGTGGCAATCGAGTTTTCCATATCATTGGCAATAGCCATCAATCAGCTTACAAATTAAATAATTTTTGCTGCCTTCTCTTTCGCTAATTAAACACATTTCAGATTAATTGAGCATGAACGTTTTTGGCTTGATTCGCTCATCTACATTTAACAATTTTGTAGCTATAGTTTGCCATAAAGTGTGTTAGTTATGGGGCATAACGAGGACCGGAAGCTTCCTGAAATAATTTACCAAAATCCGAAAATATAAGTGCACATGATTTTTAAGACAGTATATAACATGTATTTTAGGAAAACTATGATATTTTCACTTCAAATGATTTATTCCTTATTTAAATAATTAATTAAAATATAAAAAAGCACGCTAAAAATATAAAGAAATCTGTCAACAAGATTGGGTAAGATTTTGATTTAAAATTCCATATAAATTCAGTCAGTTTTAATTTTAGAATTTAATTAACAACATAAAGTCATTTCTTGGAATTCGCTATCAACAAATATATAAAAATGATTGAGTGAAGTATTTAATAAGTCAATTTTATTCAATAAAGTATTTCTTGGAATTAATTTGAAAAGAAATATGTAAAAATAATGAACTATTTTAATAAATAAATTCTCTTTAACCCAAGATGATAACAAATAGAAGATGCAGGGCTATATAAGCTTGGGCTTTCATAGACTAATCAGTTGTAAAATTAATACAGTGATGAATTATCTTTCGGTGCTGAAGCTACTCTCGCTGCTGCTCCTGGTGGATCTGGGATCTGCCTACAAAAACTACGACCAGATCCAGAATGGAATAGATTGGCGGCAGAACGGTTACATCTCGCCTGTGCAAAAACAAGGAAATTGCGAAGCCGGCTGGGCCATAGCCGCGGCAGGAGCTGTGGAGGCTCATCTGGCCATCAAGAACCGCCGCCTGGTAGAACTGTCAGCTCAGCAAATAATCGACTGTGCTCCGTATCCTAGTCATGGTTGCCAAGGCGGATGGGCGAGTGTTGGCTTCAACTACACACGAGATCATGGAATCGCTTCCAAGGCATCTTACCCGTATCGAGCTGAAACGTCAGCATGTACCTACGATCCCACTACCAGTGTTGGCAGAATAAAGGGTTATGAAACCCGGCGCAATGTCGATGAGAAGCAGCTGGCCGAAATTGTCTACAACATTGGACCAGTTGTGGTGATGATTGACGGCCTACATGAAGCCTTCACGGAATACGCATCAGGAATCCTTCGCGTGCAGAATTGCAGGAAAAATTTGTCAAATCTTACTACTGCCCTTCTCGTGGTGGGCTTCGGCAAGGATAACAACCTAGGCGACTACTGGATCCTAAAAACGCCCTTTGGACAGGATTGGGGAGAGAATGGGTACATGAGGCTAGCCAGGAATGCCGGCAACATGTGCGGCGTGGCCACTCTGGTCCAATATCCCATCTTCTAACGAAGTTATTGGTGTATAAGTGTAACCACAGAATAAAATAAAAATATATATCAGTACAAGCAATCTTTTCAAAGAAAATTCCACTCTTGAGAGCAAGCAGTAGATGGTGGTGACATCGACTAAATGTTAAAATAATGCCTTAACATAAAGCTCTAGAGCTTCAAGAGCTTTCTTTTAGGTTCATTATAACAATTTCTTTACTTTCACGGTTCTTTCTTATTTTTTAAGTTTGCCTCTTCCACAATTGTTGTTCTTTTTCACTCTAATAGTATTTAAATCATTTTTAATTGTGTTAATAAAATATTTTGTACTTTTCAAGTAATCTGTTAAATTCCCTTTTTTGTTTATTTATCAAAAAAAATATATAAGCTCCAAAATGTATTTAATTTTCCAAATAATTAAATTGGTATTAATTAATTATTTTTATTTCAATCTTAATTCAATCCACGTTTCTATCTTTCTATTTTAAACACACACCCACTCCCAGCTTAATTTCCTCCCAAACAATCGAATAAGCTTTCGTGAAAAGACCAAATCAAGAATAAAATTCCATTCAAGTGTCCTTATTACTTATGCAAGTCCCAATCAATTTTCAATTTCTTGCCTACGCACACACAAGCCACCCAGCAAATTCTTTGGAAAATAATCGGAAAAGCTTTGCCTACTTACAGATAGTTTTAGAACTTGGCGCCAACTTACGATGCTTCTCAGCGAGTCTAATCAAAATGGGCCATAAATTCCTAAGGGGAGAGAGTATAAAATTGCTCAGAGCTTTGTTTTTTGCGCTGGCTTTTCCTTCTCCTTTGGCCTAACTTTACTAATTAATTGTGCACTTGAGAATTTTTGAGCAAACTCTGAAACTTAGCGGAGATCCCCATTGGGAAAGAGAGGGCGAGTGTGTGTTGGAGGTGTTTGGCGCTGGCAAAGTTGACGAGTAAATAAACTAACAATTTTTCCTACTTAATTAACAAAATTGTTTTAATTCCCCCTCTCCTCCTCCGGCTGCCAAGTGAGGCGTGAAGCGATGGCGACGACGACGACGCGATGCTGTCAACATTGACAGACTGGCTGAACGACAGACAGACAGACCGACCCACCGACTGACTGGATGGCTAAATGACTGAGCAAACAAAACCGAAGTGCGCCGGGCTCCTGTGTTTTGGAGTACGGCAATAATTAAACTTGCCACTGGAGGGAGTGGAGGCGCAAAGGATGCTGGCGGCGAAAGGATAGGCCACATGAACGAAGCAAGGGCGCAGCAAACGATGACAAAGTCATAAAGTAGCTCTGCCTTGAAGTTTTCAACGAAGACTTTTTTGGGGGAATTTTTAGATGATGCGTAGTTATTGCCTTTATAAAAAAATTTATATTCTTGCAAACTATATCTTTGATGTACATATGTTGTAATTGAGCAAACATTGCTGTTACAAAAATTTGGTTTAATCAATATTCAAGCAATATGTATACATTTTATAGGTTCTAATTACATAGCCAGAACAAAAAGTAAATAAAATTAATAAAATTGTATGATACACTAGTAGACTAGACTAGTAAAAATTAAAAAACAACAAAAAAATTATCAGTCTTTCACCATATGCTGAATGTTTCACACCATTATTAACCATCTGAGGAATTGTTTAACATCTAAATAATTGTTCAACAACTGCTAAATTTTTCACCAACTAGTGAATTTTGCTCTAATCATATTTCACCATATTTTGGATTTTTTACAAATTGATGAATCTTTCACCAACTGGTAAAATTTTCACCAACAGGTGAGTTATTCAACAACTGGTGAATTTTTCACTAACTGGTAAATAATTCTTAAACTAATGCATTTTTTCTTTAACAGTGTTTTTACCAACTGGTAATGTTTTTACCAACTAGTAAATTTTTAACCATTTGGAGAATATTTCATCAACTAATGCATTTTTCATAAACTAGTGTTTTTTCACCAATTAGTCAACTAGAGATTTTTTGACCAATTAGAAAATTATTTACCATGCTATGAATTCTTCAACAATTGGCGAGAAACCACCACTAGCCTTATTCCATGCAGTATTTATATCATGTAATATTAATAAAGTTATATTAAAGGTCACGTCACCAATGCAAAAATGAATTTCTGAGTTCCCCAGCTTATTGCTTATTGTCGCTGCCTTGTTAGCCAAAGAGTCCATTCCGCTTTTTATTGCAAATAACATTGGGATTAACATATAAAGGAGTATTTCAGCATTGGCAATCTATTTGTTTGCGCTGGCCACTTGGCTCCACAATAAATTGTGACTTCTGGAAAAGTGCAAAAGTGCAGTGAGCAGCGAGTAGCGAGAAGCTTATGAATTGCATTACAAAGTCGCATAAATTGTCGCATTCGCAATGCGCCAAAAGTGCGCGCAACAAATCGTTTTGGCGCCAAAATGCATTTATCATCGGCAGAAAGTCGCATCCATGGCGCAAATTCAATCTGATGTCAGGAAACGCGAGAATTATGAGCTCAGCCCCGGCTCAGCGGCTTCCAAGGGGGGGTGGTGGTGGTGTATAGGTGGTGTTGAGTGTGGGTGGGTGGTCTTTGGGGTGGTTTCGCGGGGCTGTGGCGTGAAATGTCTCGGCTGAATTATGCGGATGCTTTGACAAGCTCTTTTTCCGCTCAGCTCTCCCGCCATTGACTTTTAATGGCTCCGCCCCGCATTATTGAGATTTACAGCTTGCCAATTTATTGGCCATCCAGGAATGGTTTATGGAAGTGGCTACTGCAGGCTCCGCGGAAAAAGGTAAGAGAGAGCGTAGATTAAGACTGACGGTTTATATTGAAAATGTATATTCGCGGGAGTTTCTATCGGATATTGCGGAAGATTTTGCTTCAAAAAGTCAGCTTCAAGTATTCAGAGTTAATGAAAAAATGTCTAAATCGAAGTAAAAAAGATCTATTATTTTAAATTATTACGTTAGCTTAAGTGCAGCTCATCCGGCTTAAAGTGTTTTGCCCTCTCATCTCAATTAGACACTGGACAAGTCCTCCCGATCCCTTTTCAATCAAACGCAACTTGAATTTACGACCTTCCTCCATCGGCGACTGATTTATACAAGTTAATTAACACTTTTGTTTGGCCTAACCCCCGAAAATACAATGAATGCCGAGCGAAGCCATTCATAATACGGCAAAGAGCATATGGGTAAGTCCTTTATTTTCCACACAGCCTCATCTACTCCTGCTCCACACCTATGTCAACACACAAAGGCGAACAAAAAGGACAATTAAACCCTTTGAAAAAAGCCAAAAGGGAGGCAAATATCAACACGAAAACACAGGACACAGAGGCAGAGCTCAGAGCGGTGAAGGTCAGGCCACAAAACCCCCTCTTGCAAGGACAACGATTTATTCGATATTGTCGCTGGATTTTCACAACATTTTATCGTCTCCAGACGGACAGATAAACGCAATAAACAATTGCCGGGCAAAGGGGGGAGTCCTCCCCCCCCGGCAAGCATATTTAGACTTTTCTTAAGTAAATTATTGCTGAAATCGACAGGCAGACAGCATGGGCCGGAAGCTCAAATGGGCGCAAAAATGTCATTAAATGGCAGCCACGACACTGGCGTCCTTCCACTGCCGCCACATCCTCTGCCCCCTTTCGAGACAATCCATCCTGCTCCTGGAGAGCGGGCAAGTTGTTGTTTCCGTTTCCGCCAGAGCTGAGGTCCTTTTGAAATCCTGTCGCTGTGTGTGCCTTCTGTCTTTCGGGCTTGAAGCTCATTTGCGAAGTTGCCGCTGCAAATATTTGCTTAGCCTTTTGCACCCGGTCCAAACGATTACCGAAGGAGAGGCGGGAAGCGCAGGGGAGCGGAGAGAGCGGGCCAAAAGCAACGTCCGGGCCTTGTTTATTTTCGTTAGACATTTTCGCAGCTCGATATGGCGACACTTAACCCTTTAATGACTGCAAAGCTGCTTGGCATTTACTCTGGAAATTGTCTCTGGCATATATCTGTGGCTTTTGATTCCAAAATGTAATTTACAAAATGGTTATCGAAGGATATTACTTTGCAAAGGATGGTTTATAAAATAATATTGGTATTTTGGAATCTCATCTAAACAAAAAATGAATTTTAGGCTGATGTTTATTCTGTTTATATGGTACTATAAATATTTATAAATTTCCCAAAAAAAAGTAGAAGAACTTCCCAATTTTTTGTAAATATTGATCTTACCTAAGTACACTCTGTTCACCGACTTTCCACGTCAGAACAAGTTTAAAATTCTGCTGTCGATATGCTGACTCTCGTTGTCAGCTTGCTGCCCCTGCTCTGGCAGTCCTCTTTGGCCTCTCACCCGACGGCCGCCCCCTGGTCCTCGAGTGTGACCCAGATCGGTGAGGCGAACCTCAATGGCAGCCTGCTCTCGAACGAAGTGGTGTTCCTCAACTTCTATGCGGATTGGTGCCCCTTCAGCCTCCGCCTGGCGCCCATTTTCGAGCAGGCGGCAAATATGCTGAGAATGCAGTATCCCGAGCCGGGAAAGGTCCTGCTCGGCCGGGTGGATTGCCTGCAGGAAGCGCGACTGGTGCAGATCTACAACATCCGTAAGCTGCCCACACTGCGTCTCTTCTACCGGGGTCAGCCGCTTCGTCGCGAGTTCCGGGGCAAGAGATCCAAGGAGGCCCTGGTGAGCTATGTTCGCTCGCAGTTCCGCTCGCCAATTGTGGAGTTTCAGGGCACCCAGGAGCTGGCCATTGTGGATCCCCAGAGGAGGTCCATCATAGCATACTTTGAAAAGGCTGAACATCCTGCCAACAAAATCTTCGAGCTTCTGGCGGATCGTTTCAAGAACGACTGCGATTTCTATCGGCGCATTGGTGAGAAGAGCGAAGAATATGCCGCGGAAATGCCAAGCGTTCTGCCTGCGCTGATCTTCCGCCCGGATATGGCTCGTACTCATGGTCAAGACGAGTCCTTTAAGGGAAATCCCGCTGAACTCGACGAGCTGCAGCCCTGGATCCTGCAGCGGTGTGTGCCATTGGTGAAGGAAATCGACTTTGGGAATGTGGAGGAGCTTATCGAGCATGGTTTGCCGCTATTGCTGCTCTTTCACCTGCCCTCCGACCTCCAGTCCGTCAAGGACTTCAAGTCCATTGTGGAGATGCAGCTGGCCGACATGAGGGGTCAGTTTAATTTTGCCACTGTGGATGGCCAGCTGTTTGAACACTCGGTGCACCACTTGGGCAAGACCATCAAGGATCTGCCAATCATAGCCATCGATTCGCTGTATTTTATGTATCCATTTGCCCAGTTCTCGGATATCTACATCCCGGGCAAACTGAAGCAGTTCCTTGACGACTTTAGCAGCCCGCAGAGGCCCCAGAACCCGACGAAGACGGAGGATAAACAGGACTCTGACCCGCTCAAATCCACCTTCAAGGAGCTGGGGCCCTCCAAGCACCGGTACTCGCTGCTCCATGATGAGCTGTGAGCAATGGCTCCTCGTTCCGTTCTGTTTGTGCTATTTTAATAAAGTTCTTTTGGGTAACTTGGTCTCCTGCTGCACTGCATTTTGGGAAATGCTCTCGAAAATAACAGAGACACTGGGCAACATGGCATGGGTATGTTTTGTAAAGTTTTCCAAGATTCTAATATATTAGAAAAAGAGAAAAATGAGGTATGTATAAAGTATTTATTAAGATTTAAAGAAGTCTAATAGTTCTTTATTTTTAAATATTTTATTGATTACTCTTGATTACATAGGGTGGGACGGGGTAAAAGGGCATCAAAAACTTAATTATGAAAATATAAATATTGAAAGGACTTTGTGTAAAGACTTATATTATTCTATTTTATTTATTATATTAAGTATTCGATGTCGCAAAATCTAGCTAAATAATTTATACAAAGAAAATAAATGTACTATAATATAAAAGTTATTCCTTGTAGCCAAGTGTAGTTCAGCCCGCGGCTCCTTGGTGAAATTTTGAGCAGCAGCAGGATAGTAAAAATAGTTTACCTCGGCAAACACGAGCAAAGAACAAATTGCCTGCAACTAAACATAATGGTTAAACAGACACCTGCTCAAGGCTCCACTTGCACTCGAGGAAAATCACTTGAGCGGCTCCGCCGGAGGTCCCAAGGATCTTGCCTCATTCCTACCACTCCCTTCGTCCTTATCGCCGACCTCACCCAACAGATTCCGACCCCTCTCAACATAATTTGCTGTGGTTTTGCATTTACTTTGCATCTCGAGCGTGCTTGAGGCCAAAACAAAACCAGTAACGGTTTCTGTAGAGAGAAAAATATGACCACAAAATGCGGTAATCTGTTTTTTAATTATATAATTTATTTATAAATATATCAAACATCATTTCCGCATTTATACATATTTTTTATAAATTCTAATTGGATTCAGAAATCAAAGCTAACCAGGAGTACATTTTTCAAGGGGAGACAATCTTTTTACACATTTAAATTATTTGTTTTTAGAAGATTAAATGAGAACATTAAATACTCAGATAAAGATTATAATTAGAGGCTTCAAAATTAAAAGATCTTTTATTTTTTCTATGTGTAGTAACGTCTCGAGAAGCAGCTCAGCTGCATTAGCCTGGCCTCCTTGGCTCTGCTGCAGCTGATTCCCTCCATCTTGGTTCTGGGCCTCATGCAGCTCCTTGCACTTCCGTTTCCGGTTGCCCTTTGCCTCTCCTGCCCC